>WAAG01001535.1:0-11179 GCA_013390105.1 Tichodroma muraria | reverse complement strand
CCTCATTGTTATTAATATCTTTATGAGGTAGCCTGGGGCTATTTACTAAAACATTTAGGGGCAGATCAGGAGAATGTAAAGAATAGGCTTAAGGCCCTAATTTTTCAGTGGACTTTGTACCTTTTCCATTCATCATTTTGACAGATGCATCTGGAAGCACCATGTGGAAGGATCTTGGAAGCAGGTCTGGAGTTGGAAGCTCCTGACTAACACAACAGATACATTTCTAGCTCCATATTCCAGGCCATTTGACAGCATCAAGACACACATGCCACCTATAGTGCTTGGAAAAGCTATGCTCTGGAAATTTTTATCCTCATTTTAGATCAGTCTAGCAATAATAAATTGATTCTTAAGGTTCCTGGCAGGCTGCCCCAACATGAGAAGCCTTCTGTCCCTTGTTGAAACAAAGGATTGTTCAGCCAGACTTCTCCTCTAACTCAGGGAGGTTTGGACAGCAGCGACTTCTTGCTCTCAGCCATCCCCACATTATGTTATTTATTTGTGGCATTTTGTAGAAGAGCTCCTGTGCAAATTAGAGCTTGGAGGCTTTGTCCAATGGATAGCAAGAGCTGCAATGTGCCATTCCCCCAGTGGCAAGTTGTCTTCCCTGTCACTTAATAAATCACCATTCCAAACACATGAGAAAAAATATAAATATGTTGGAAATTTAAAATTGGATCTTTTCTGTCATTCTTCTCTCATCACAAATAAACCAAAAAGAAAAGAAAGACGCTTGTGGTACTAGAAGCCCTCGGATTGTTATAAATACTAACCAAAACCTCCAATAAGCTGCCAAACAAACTACTTCCCTCAAGTTTATTATTCCATTTCTGTTTCTGCCATGTAACTCCTCAACTGTAATATTTCCATGCAAACAGCATCGTGTGTCCAAAATATCTTATCTTACATTAGAGAGAAAACAATTTTTTTCAGGGAAAACACTGTATCTTTTCCCCATATGGCTACAACTATGCAAACCCAAAATGGTTTCTCTCTTGGCAGGCAGACAGGATACTTAATGAGCCAATACACAGAAAACAGATAAAATTAAGGCACAAATAGCAGAGTATGTTTCATCCTCTTCCTTTTCCCATCATGTTTTGTCCAGGTTTTATGTCCCAGTTTTTATCACTGATACCAAGAAATATTTAGAAATTACATTTCAACCAATGTTATTGGCTGATGTGCCCCATGCACTGATGCAAATTTAACACTTCTTCCCCATATTTGTGGCTATCTGGAATTTTTATCTTGTCTGTATCTCTGTTCTAATTTCTTCCTAACTTTGCCTAGTACTTTTTGATTCTTCTTATCTTACAGCTTTTCTCTCTCTCATAACATGCTCTATGTTGTTTCACACTGTCCTTGTACTTTCCCCACACTCCTCCTCCCTTTGCCTTCTCCTGTTTCTTTAGGCATCCCTTTCAAACACTCTTCTGGAGTAGAGGCTTCTCCCATGACTTCCCTTCACATCCTTTATCTTTACTCCCTTATATGGCTCCATAATTATTCCTCAGTTTGAGAACAATACAGATGGAAAAACACCCACGGGGGAAATACTGCATCTCAAATTCCCTGCTGCTCCAGAACCGGTGACGTTGAATTGATGGTTCCTGCATCATGGATATTTAATTAATGGATGGATGCCACTTGTTACCTAGATAGAGCCTGTCAGCTGATGGATACCCCCTTATATCCTATTTACTTTTCTCACAAGTGTAGCACTAACAGACAGAGGGAAGGGGAGAGCTGTGTTGGCTCACTCCATGGGACCAACTCAGAAGCTGTAGGGGAAGTGAAGATAAAGAGAACATGGTGGGATAATGGAATATGTGGCCTTAAACTAACACATATATCTCTTTGTGGCTCCCTCTGCCTACATGTTCAACAGTCCTGCTGAGTCTGGCTCTATTCAAGAGCAAAGAACATACATAATAGCTCATTAATAATGTTTAATATCTAATTTTCCCTTTTTGTCTTTCTCCCAGGAAAACAGTATTTTATCACCTTTCAGTTCTGTTGACTTCTAACAAGCTTTTTAGGAGGACTTTTTTTTCCCTTGAGCTGGTTTTGGTGGTGAGTAGGAGTGAAGAAAGAAATTCAGTAAGCCTACAGGCAATTGCTGTATTGGCAGTGTGTATTGCTTTTCATTTTTGAATTGGCATGAAGGGCCTCCAAGTAACATAAGCTCTCCTTTTTGAGAGAATTGACAGATAAATTATATACACAAGATGCAGTCGGATAGTTTTTGGGGGGTGAGGATTGAGTGAAGTCAGAATGGAAAGCTCATTTCACATCAGGGATATTCCTTCACTGTACTATTGACACAAGGCACCTTTGATCCAAAAGGCTCCTATAGCACTCCACTAAACGCAGCCAAAATCTGAAATGATGTGGCTGTCTAAATTAAGTTCCTCAATCTGTAGTTGGATATATCAGTAACAACTCAATAATCACAAGTGTTTGACCTCTCATAAATTCTGTTTACTTGGTGGGGACACTGAGAATTATTAGTACCTTTAAGAAGTGTAATTATAGTTTATATTTGTTGAAAGCACTCATTGGATTTGTCCAGGAAACTAGTATCTAACCTTGTTGAAAGCCAAAATAGATGAGTGTTCTTGTTACTTTTGACCTAATTTGAACCTCCTGGAGGGAGACTCACAGAAATTATCTGACATTTCCCATTTTGGGTAATGCTTTATATTTAAATCATACAAAATATTGGATTATATTTTTCCTACTAATAATTTCCAATAAGTGTTTTCAAAGCTTTGGAAACTGACTGTCCTGAGTGAGTTACAGATCCTTCAGGGAAATTTATAAGGCAATATGAAGTGTGGAACAGGGAAGAAAAGAAGTTGAAATAAGCTTCTCCCTACATATGCAGTAAGGAAGGCACAGCACTAAACAAATAGTACTAGTTAGGTCAAAAATAAGTCTATAGAAAAGAAACAAACAGGTTGTTCTCCGTTCTATATGTGATCAAACTTCAAAGTTTCATGTATTACAAACAAAATTTCTTTGTTTAAATTCATTAGGAAAAGGGGTTTTACACCAAGGAAATCATACAACACAAGGTTTGTAAACGTGAGAAGGAGGAACTGCAGTTTGATGTAGCATAAACTATTACTACTTAAATGTCATCACCTTTTGTCTCTTCAAAAATACATCAATCTGGCATCATGGGGGGAAAATGCACCTTAAAGCAGTAGAAAAAGGGAAAAAACCACCTAAATTATGCATTATACAAATAATTATTATCAACTAACGCAATGCATTTCTGTAGAGAAAATGTAAAATATGAAAACACACAGAAATAATTAACACCCCAAAAATACAAAGAGGCATTTTGACTTCTAATTACTAAGAGAGAACATAAAGCATACATTTCTTTGCCATGAGATTAAACAAGAAATCTCTGTCCAAGCCACGTCTTGATCCTTGTACAGGCAGCCTCACTGTTCAGTCACAAGGTGAATACTTCTACACGTTCAGTGAATGGCCCTTTGGCACAGCACAATATCTCCTTAAATTCCATCACTTCTGATCTCTGCAGGAGCATAATTCAGTCTTCTCAGCATGGGTATAAACAGATAATTGTTTTAAACAATTGCTTCCACATGCCCTGCCCAGAGTCATTATTAGAGAAATATCAACTACAAGTTCCCAACTCTTACAAACCCACACAGTGAAGTTTCCAGCCTATGAGCTGAGCAGCATGGCCAGTACCTTTCCAACCAAAGCATTACTGCAGTGTGTGCAAGCCCTCACAAGCATCTCATTTTTTTAAGGCTAATTCTGACATTTACAGTAGATGTTCACTGCAACAAGAAGTTCAACTTACTGAAACTTTTATGAAACTTTTATTGAACTTTTATGTTCTTTGAATTAAAATTTCTCTTCATGGTTAGCTTAGTATATTAGGGTTGGTTAGCTCCAGGAAGATGAGATCCAACATGACAATAATCTGATGCAAACACCCTCTAAATGCCTTAAGCTGTGGAACGTGTATGCTGCATTATGGTTTTCACCTGTTGCTGAAGTTCAGTGGCCACAGCGCACGTATGAACACCGACCCTCACACAGAAGATACTTTGGGAAACAGAGCATGGGGAAGTTTAGACTTTCCTTTTTGGCACAGGCCTGCCATGCCTGGTCTAGTCTGCTACCATGAAGCCTATTTTTTTACAAAAGGAGATATCGATTATTCATACCATTAATTCAAAATATCCTCGTATCACTGAGGAAGCACTGAGTAAGAAACATACAGACTACTTCTGAAGATGTGTGTAATGTGAAGTCAAGGTAGATGTGGTTATGTGGCCTATTCCTTTGCCCAAGCTGCTAAGAAACCTTAGCCACCCTCTGCGTGAACAACCAACGCAGTACTTTTGTACATCAGTGGTGGTTTTGCTCTTNGCCCAGCTCGGAGTGACCCAGCACCGTCTGTCCGTGTGTGCCCGGGAATTCGGATCCTGCTCTCTCTCCCTGCTCTGCTGGAGCCGCGCTGCCGCGGTGCCCGCGCCCGCTGCTCCTTCGCTCCTGCTCTGGTTTCCCCAGGCCGTGTCCCGCACCCCCTGCTGCTGCCGGGACCTTCCCACAGCTCCAGCAATCCCCGCCGAGCTCCTGACACATCCCGTGCTGTGACACCCTGGGCTTTCTGCTCACCCCGGCCGCCTGTGACAGTGACTGCACCAAAAGAGGTGCCTGTGGTAAAAAGACTCACTGCGCCCTGATCCTCTTTTGTTGTTAACACCACAGTTATTGTTGTTATTTTGTTTATCTTGTTATATGCAGTAGTAAAGAACTGTTATTCCCATCCCCTTACATTTTTTGCCTGAGAGTCCCTCTCAATTTCGGGATTGTAACAATTCGGAGGGGGAGGGCTTGCATTCTCCATTCCCAGAAAGGGGCTCCTGTTGTCCCTGCCAGATACCTGTCTTCCAAACTAAGACAGCAATGCATTGCTCATTCTCACACAAAATGGAAGTAGCCATTAGGAGGCTTGCAGATTCACATTTTCACATCTTTACATTACATTTTAGTCAGGGTTGCATGATACAAGTAAAGAAGGAAGTTATTTTACAGATGGTCAGCTGGCTACAGCTGATCAGCTGTAAAATACATGGCAATGAACTTGCTTCACAATTTGGCTTCTACTGCCAGTTGTCATCCTAAGGACATTCCTATTCATGAATCTAGCTGCAGGGAGCCCACATGAACCTCCCATAGCTCCTGGGTAGCCTATTCTTGGTACTAATCACCTTACCATGCTGTTATCCACAGGCCTCGGAAGTCTTGCTCTACGGATGTTGCCATCTTGTTTATTTAGAAACACAGTTCATACACCAAATCCTCAGCTAGGTTACAAAATGATCAAGGAAAGCCAAGTCCACTTTTCAGGTCCTCTGTGCTCTCAGCATTTTCTGTTGATCTCCTACGTTTGCTTATTCCTCATTCTGACTCACAACAATTCCAGTGGTCAGTGCTTTTTGTTGGTACAACAGAGTCTTAGGCTATTAAACCTAGTGACGACTTGGAAGAGAAAATATGTCTGCCTTTCCAAGCTGCAGGTGGGATTTAGTTTAAGCTTTTATTTTAATGTACAGCTTACAGTCATCTGATTTTGCTTCCCTCCTGGATATTACAGGTTACATAAACAATTGCAGGGAAGAAGTCCTTCATGAAACTCTTCCACTCTCACAGGCTATAAAAGGAGCCCTTTGCCAGACTTACCACAACCCTCCTATTAAAGATCCTTGAACAGCTTTTGCAGGCTTTATTTTTGATGGCATTTCTACAATGGGAATTAAGAAGACATTTATTGAAACTATTAAAATTTTATTAAATTACAAACATGGCAACACATCTTCTCTAAATAAGATAGATGAAATATTTTAACCCCCAGACAACCATAGCTTTACAGGTTACAGTAGCTTTAAGGGAAAACAACAATAGTTTTCTCCAAAAGAGGGAAAACTTGTAACATAACATTGTATCTGGTCAAATTTACTGAAAAAATAAACTTCATTTTAAAAGATCCTTGGAGCAGGAAAAGTACAAGATTTCTCCATCTTTTACCCTTCATCCCTTCTCCCTTCCAAAAACTAAAAGAAAGTGAGGGAAGTCTTAAACCACTCTTCCTCTCCCCTTTCCATATCTTCTTTTAGCAGTTACTACAAATATCTTCCTGTAAGAGCAAAGCCAAAACAAGAGGCATGAAGTAGACCTTATCTTCATGCAATTTAGAGAACAATTATTCTTGGATGTTTATAAAATCTTGCTACTAATGAGATTGCTAAAGCTTAGTCAATAGAAAGTTATGACAGAATTTGCAATTGTGCTTGAAGAAAGTTTCATCTACTGCCAACCTACTGCAAACTCTCACTCTGGCCACCTTCACCCTTTGCCTGAGAACAAACTTTGCCTTCCCCCTTGTGCTCTCCCCTGCCTGTGTAATTTAATCATAACTCATTACTTGTGAAGGTGTCCTGGATTCCCCAGGCAGGGAAAGCAGCATGTTCTTCATAAGCACAGTGACAGTCCCAGCCAAGCACACGGAAAAGCCCTCGGGTGACCGCTGGCACAGCAGAGGGCTGCTGCAGCACCATCAGGAGAACCCATGACAGGGCTTGCTCTTGGAGATTTAGGTTCAGCCAAGCTTTCCTCTCTGAATAGCAGTGCTGGCGCACACAGAAAAAAAATGAGCGGACTGAATTCTTGCTGGGCTGCTGAAAGCAGATTTACTTCACCAACAGGCACCTGGAACTAAAGTCCTTCATAGCAACATTTTGAATGAGGCCTTTTCAGCCACTGAAATCAGACCACTTTCAGTGGCCTTTCAGCCACTGAAATCAGGTAAGATCTATCCACTTACAGGAATGATTTTTAGAAACATTACCCTAAGTGTGTAACAGCAGGTGGGCTTCAGAACACATGCACCACTCTCCAAGTATACAACGACCCTTCTGTTTCATTTGTTTTAAAGAGCAACAAGAACATTACTAAACTTCTAAACAGAGATGAGTAGTACTGACAGTACTAAAATCATTTGTGCAAACCCTTTCATCTAAAATTGCAATTTCACAAAATGGGAAGCATTACATAAAATTGCATCTACCTGAGATGTCACCAGTGAATAGTTTGCTCTGAATCTTATATCCATTATATGCAAATGTCTCTTCTGGAAATCAGTATGAGTTATTTTGAAATCCTGTCCTGAAACTCACCTGTGTACTAAAATCTTCAGTGATGACATCACTGAATGACAGAAGTCAAATAGACTTCACCCTTTGAGCTTCCCAAGAAGGACCAAACAAAGAAGCAACTATTGTTTCTTTATTGAATGTGAAGCTCGTAAAAGCGTTTGGGTTTGTAAGCTGGACTGAAATCTTTAATGGGAGGTCCTTTGACACATACAGCATCTTGGTGGTGCAAGAATTAAAGTGTAGAGATGACAGAAAGATATTTTGTTGCTCAATACTTCTACAGAAGGTACTGTTAATCGTCTTGAACTGAAGTTTTGCTTTAAGGCTTTCACATTTACACAACATTCTCAAGCCTAAAAACTTCATGGAACTGATATGACAAAAAGCTACCAAGCATTTCAGTAGTGCTACAATCTGCATGTACCTTTTCTGTGCCTACACAGCTGGTACATGAAAGGTCCAAAACACAGAACAGAAAGCTGTAACACAGTATCTCATTCCTAGGAGTTGATTTTAAATCTGTACTTTTAAGTAAATTCTTCCAGTCAAAAGAAAAGTTGCATGTGGGTCCTTTCCCTGCTGTTTACAAAGCAACATTCCTATTTTATCTCATTTAAAAATTCTTTAATTATTACACAACTGCACTTCTGTGATTGTGTTAACAGGGAACATGGGTATTACACAATCTGGATTGTTCTAAAGTGACTGTTTTGAGGCTGTAACAATATAGAGTGAATCTACAGACTGCAATTTAGTCAATCCCTTGACAGAAAACTTGGGGAGTAAGGAACTTGGCATAGAGCTCAGCCTTAGGAAACTGCTCATCAAAACCAACTTGTTAAATTCAGCTGTGTTTCATTCTTCATTCCCATCCTATACATACAAAATGAATCCTTGTGCTGTAGATCAGCTTTGTTACACCATGGTTATAGAGCAGCAGCAATCTACTTTTAACTGCTTATTGCTACCACTTCTTCAATTCCAGTTGCTCAGCCAAGGAAGGGACCTTTGAAGGCCAGAATCCAACTCCCTCCTCAAAGCAGGTTTAGGTCTATCAGGATGCTGAGGTACTTACTAAGTCCAAAGGCAGAGACTGCATATCTGTTCTGGGTGCTGCTTCTAGTGCCTGATGATCTTCTAGGTAATAAAACTAAAAATACTGTTATTCCCACTTAACTCTAACAAGATTTTTCCCACATTTTAATTTGGGTCCATTGCCACTGATCTTGTCTCCATGCAGCTTGAAGACTTGTCTCGTTGTGAATCTTCCCACTGAAGGGACTGAACACAACAGTAAAAACTGGTCTTAGCCTTAAGGCTGAACATCATTAAACTTGTTTCTCCTTTCCCAGTCAACATGTAATTCCAGACAGTAAGCAAGAGTGTTAGCAAGCTAAAACAGCTTTACACAAGTAGATGAATCCCAGAACTTAAGGAGTTAAAGAAGGAAACAGGCAAACAGTAGGAACAAGCTGAAGGTAAATGGTGTTTCCATCAACCTTAAACACGAAATTGTATGCAGTGATAGTGTCTCTTCCTTTTCAACGTCCACGCTCACCTCAGTGATCAGTCATGATACTTAAGAGAACTCAGAAAAAGGATCTGTGATTTTCTCTTAAAGATACTAAGGCATATTCTGCAGTGCAAAGGTGCTAAGGAAACACAGGTGAGTGTGAAACAGTAGTCGAAAACCTCAGAAACTTACAAACCCCCTCCAAATTCCAACAGTTGATCTAGAGTTTTGTTCCTTATGTTTGCATCATTAATCTTAAGAACTTCAAATTTTCAAATTTCAGAATGAAAGTTTTAAACCTTTAAACCTCACCCATCAGGCCTTTTGTAATCCTCCCTCCCGACGAAAAATACTGCACAAAGTTTACAACATGGGGCAAGACTAAAAATGTGATTTCAAACAGGAAAAATTCTGAAGCATGAACACAAGAGGTCTACTCAAATTATTCTACTCATAGGCTATGTTAGGTTTCATAAAAGATACTTCCTACATATGCCTTTGATCTTCCAAGCTTCTCCTGTACCAAACAAAAACACAGAAGTGCAGAAAAAAGATTTTGGCTTGACTAAATGTTCAAACATGGTCTATTTGTTTGTACCACACACTTCTGATTTCTTTAAAATGCAACATTTGCAACAGGTAATAATCTATAAATCCCTGCTTCCAAACTCAGACAGCCCTGAGAGCAAGAGCATACTTTGGTACAAACAAACCTAACACAATTGATGTCCTAAATTTTGCAAAGTATGATCAAATGTACTGTAGAATACTATGATATTAAAACATCCTTATATAACATAAGAACATATTTAAATCAAACACACACAGACGGATAAAAGTAGCCAATTTTATTCAAATAACATTAGCTCTAAGACAATTACTTTTCTCAGAAAGGTTACATATTTATGTGCTTTTTAGTCAAATAAACAGATTTGTCCCCACTGCAGAAGTGTTTCAATAGAATCCAGAGTCTTGAGTAGCCCAGTTAGGTGCCTAAAAATGAATAAAGATTAGAAGAAATTATATTGTATAGTAATTGTGTACCTAATACTTACCGAAATTTAGAACACATTAACTTAAACAGTCCTAATACTGTATATGGGTATGAAGGAGGAATGTTGTTAATAATGAAGGATACCCTAATAAGATTAAAGCAAGTGTTGATATACCAGAAACACATATGGTAATTGAGTTGTACAGCTAGAGTCCTCCAAGCTAGTAGTTTCAAAAAGGAGAAATTCTAGAAGATGCCAATATAAATCCAAGAATAATTTTTCAGCTGTATTTTTAAGAGAAAGTAATGGCACACAAGTTTCACACAACTTCCCATTAACAGAATAAACTAGTGCACCACTGCCTGTCCAATTTCCACCAGTATTTCAGCCAAGCACCGAGGAAATGCAATAAAACTTTTAGTGTTTAAGCTCTTTAACTGTGTGGTTTGTTCTGATTTTTTTGTTTTGTTTTGTTTTAAATATGTATGGCTGAGTCTCAGAGCCATCCCCAGTACAGTGCTGTTCTCCCTCACAGAGGTTCCCATTCTGTAATGTAGAGGGAAGCAAAACCAGATGATCTTGCCAATTTTCTCATTTTCACTGGTTATACTTAAACCTTTCAATGATGTTATTACATTTTCTAGAATTACACTAAACAGGTTTAACAGTTAGGATTTTGCATAATTCCTCCTCCATGTTCCAATCTTAAGCACCATTCAATCTCCTTTCAATACCACACATGCACCTACAATACTTCTGAGTACAAGTCACTTGGAAAAAGTATTATAACTATATTCCTAACACTTCATAACACTGCCCTTTCCTAGTAGTGAAGGAAACTATTCAAAGGAAGCAGAGCAGCAAATGACAGAAACAGTTATGCAACAGAATAAAATCTAATGATGAAAAGAAAGACTAAAAGAAAGCAAGAATCACTCTCTAATTCTCACAAATAACTAAGTATTTTCCAACGTAATTCCTAGTATTAGAACTAGGAGTAGGTATGTCTGGTGAATTAAGGCATAGGTTAAGAATTATACTTAAATTTATCTCTCATAAAAAAAGACAGCAAGAATTCAGAAAAACAACTTATACCAACCTCAGATCTACCACTCTGATTCAGTTTCTTCTCAATGTTCATAGCCAACATTTGACTACGAAAAGACAGGCTTTTGGTCTTTTCAATCACTTGTTGATAAGGCGAGACTGCATTGTTGCCCATGACTACATGGCCCTAAAACCCAGCAAAGATAGAACAAATTTAACAATTGCTCAGCATGCAAGGATCTTTAACATAATACTCTGCTTTCAGAACTTTCACAGATCCATCTTACAGACAAGAGCAAAACACAATAAATGAAATCCACTACGGTTTATCCAGGAACAGAAAGTTTTGATTTCTATTGTTTTTCTTTGCCCATGAAGTAAAAGAAATGCTCAAGGGCAGGTTGGATGAG
>WAAG01001529.1:2853-51261 GCA_013390105.1 Tichodroma muraria | reverse complement strand
TCTCTGCTCTTTTGTTCACCAGGGGCTGTTGAACTGGCCCTTTACTCAGTTTTCCAAGCCCTGCCTCCTTATCAATCGCTCGTCAGCCACAAATAGCTGGTCTTAAAGGAGGGAAGAGGATCGAGTGCAGTGCTCTTATCCCGGAGTCAGTTCTTAAGAGTCAACATTTTTCATTCTTACCTCTTGAAATATGTTCTTGATAATTTATGTTCTATTTCATGCTGGTTTACTGCCGTTTATCAAGAACTAATACTGTACAGGCCCATTTTGTTTGTAAATACAGGCTGTACAAACAGTTGTGGTAAAATTAAAAGAAATTACAAAAATTAAATTCTTAGAAATCATCTATTCTATGTTTCTGAAGGGGGTACAGACCACCCTGAGAAGTTGTGTTATATTTCAGCACATTTGTGGGGGGATCCAGTTTTGAGGTCGCCTTGTAATGCTGCCTTCCGTGTTTCCCAGCACAGCTAGACTTAAGTATCTCATTTTATACCTCATTTGCAGTCTGACCTATTCATGCCACAGTCTCTTTAGTCACTTTGATATGTGGATGGGAGTTGTGGCCACAGCCCAGTTGATTGAATCAAGGTGTCTTGATTCACAAATGGGTTGTGCCCCCACTCGTTTTCATTGCTGACGATAAGCAGGGAACACCTTGGTCAGTGGCTCAAGTTACACTATGCAGAGTAGTTTAAACTAATTCCAGGAAGCATGGTTGAACAGCAGTACAAGGATGAAACTTTGCAGATAGTTTCAACGTAAATAAGCACCACTTCAGTGTGTCTTCCAGTATTGAATTGTGCAGGCATACTTCCTGGTTTCGGTTTGGATTGAGCTCTGACTGAAATTGTTCTTTTCCTCTGCTGAAACTACTTTTTGTTTATGCCAATCCAACCGTGTCGAATTAAAATTCTCAGAAGTAAAGAATATCAGGATGAAGGTTGGGTCATCTCGTTAATCACAGCACAGGTGCAGAATCAAACAAGTATAAAAAGGGTACATCAGTGTTGAGGGAAAAGCTCAGGAGCTGGGACCAACTGGGATTTTGCTGTTCTCTACCACGGGAGAGCAGTAACTGAACATGACCTGTATTCTCTGCAAATCTAGAAATTGGTGTTAGCAAAAGTTAAAAATCCTTGGAGCTTGAACAGATCTTTGCAGAGGGACTGTATTGTTTGCTATGGATTTTTAGTTTTGCCAAGTTGGTAGCTGGGTTTCATCTAAAAAAAAACTTATAGCTTGAATTTAACAAAACGTTCAAAGTTGTTGTGCAAACCAGTTTGGGAGCAGGGAGGGAGTTGGGAGCTGTTTTTGGTGCAGATGGATCTAATTCTCTGACTCCAAGGGGTGTGTTTGCACAGAATCCTGGAAAGTCTCCAGAGCATTTCCAGGTCTACTGAAAAAGCTCTACTCTGTAGGATACAGTTTTGAGTTTTACTTAGGGAAAATTGGTCATCAGGAAGACAGAGAGGAAACATGGAATAATCTGAATGCAGGCAGCAATAAATGGTTGGGAAGAGATATGAGCTTATTCCCCTGCAAGAATCTGAACCTGCTTGTGATGCTAATGGGCTGCAGTAAAGTTGTTAAGCCAGTTTGCAAAGTCATAGCAAATTTCAGTTTCCTAGCTAAAACAGGACGTTTTTGTGTCTTTGCCTTTTCTACTAGGCATATATTTACATGGAGCAGGTCCTGGTGCTGTCCTGTAATTTTAATTAATTAGCTTTGCCACTTAATTCTGTGTTCCAGCTTTTATGTCTTACATAGCTAATGAGTCTGCAGTCATCAAAGAATAATTGCTAAGTCATTTAATGGAGTGAAAACAAGAGTAAATGAATAAAGTTGGTATTTCATGTACCATTTTCTGAAGAACATGAGCTGGAAGTCACTGAAAGCATGGGCTGGGTTATCAAGCTACAGTGGTAGGTTTCTATAGATAGGTACATAAATTTGAAGAAAACCCAACACAAACCACACAACCTCAAGCTGGAACTCAAAACTGATGCTTAATTTTACAATGATAAAATTTTAATAGAACTCAAGGTTTTCACAGCCATTTTTAGTACTGTAAATAATTATGTTTAAGGGATCAAGCTGTGAGTGGGGGAGGTAAATACAATAACCCAAACTTTTAACACAGAGCCTTCATTTGTTGGGTTTTTTTTCTAGTTTTACAACACCAGAAGGTCCTGGACCACTTTCCCGGTGTTTAGACTGGGGAACTGCAGTGGAAGAAGATGAAATGAGGACCAATGTCAACAAAGAAATTGCAAGGTACTCCCTGGGTGTTTAAGATGAAGTGGTGAAAGGAAGGGAAATGGAAGTTGTCTTGTGGAATCTGTTTCAACTTGTATTTTTAATTCGTATTATGTTTTAACTTGTATTTTTATTTCACCATTGTAGTAAGATCAGGCCAACCTTATCCTCTTGTCTGCTACTTTTAGGTCAGCTTTGGGTTAAGTCCTGCAGGAATGTCATGGGATACTCTTCTGGAGATTGGATGTGTATCCTTAAATATCTCCCTTTTGGAAGAAACTTTTCCTGACTCTCTTTAAGACTCTCTTAAGTCTGAAATACTTAATATACCCTCTCACTAATGACTGTTTTTATACAATGTTGTTATAATAACTTGCTTTAGGGAAAATAGTCAAGAAAAGAGAGTCCTTGTATTTTTATTTGTTTTTTTAAGGGAAAACTGAAACATCCATTTCATAGAAAAAAGGCTTTTGCAATGTCTGGGGTGCTGCTGCTTTTCTGAAAAGTTAATTCAACTGTGAGCTGTGACAGTTCAGCCCTCATGTTCCTCTTTGTGTGTAATTTAAAACTGATTTGAATCCTTACAGACACAGAAGAAAACTCCTGATAAACGAATTTTCAAGAGAAAGAAAGTCCTCCTCAGGAAGGTAGGTTAAATTTCTAGCTTAACTGAGGAAAATCCTGAAAATAGAATTTTCATTGTACAATGTTATTTCTTAAAACACACAGTTTAAAATAGTTCATCTCAAGTCTGTTCCAACACCATGGTTTAGTAACACCCCGAGCATTTGTTTGAAAAGTTTTAACATGTTTATTTATAGCCTTTTACAAGTGGGTTTAAGTGTCACTGGTTTTCTAGTAGTCCCAAACCTACAATGTTTTTTTCTTCCTCAGTTCCGATTCAAAGGAGTCCACGGTGACAGTAGAACTTGAGACAGATGAGGTGGTTTTGATGAGAAGACAAAAACAGATAAACTATGGAAAAAACACGATTGCATATGATAGATACATTAAAGAGGTTCCTAGGTAAGCTGCTTGACTTTCTGGAAAACTAAATGTCCAAGTGCAAGACATACCTGTTCTTTATAAGCACATTTATGTACTAAACTTGGTATCCAATACACATTCAAGTAGAAGGCATCTGCAAATTAAACTTTAAGACATTTTTGAACTGTTAGATCACACTAACAACTGAGATGTGGTGTGAGGTTTTATTTTAATGAGTCAGTATATAAGAAATACCTCATGCTGCTGAAATGAAAATGAAAATTCTTTTGGATGTGCTTGCCAACAAGAGGAAATGAAACTGCTTTTTGCAGTCAGTTTTCTCATGAGTTAACTATAAGACAAAATGGACTACAGCTGCTATTGAGTTTGGAATGAGGTTTTCAGACCTTTGAATGATAATTATCATTATTGTTGTTATTATTTCATTTGACTTGTAGTCAGAAAAACTAGCAAGTTTGTATGGAGCTGGCAAATCTTTGCTTGAGTGCTGGAATTGCACACTGGTCTTTTCTCATAGATAATACAATCAGTTAACATTTAAAGCTATGTTATGCATGTGTGAATAAAGCACTGATAAGTTTTTCATGTCTAATATCTGAATAGATGCCATCGTATACCAGGAGTTCATCCCAGAACTCCAAACAAATTTAAGAAGTACAGCCGTAGGTCATGGGACCAGCAAATTAAACTGTGGAAAGTTGCACTGCATTCCTGGGATCCTCCGACTGAAGGAGGATGTGATCTGCAGGAAATGTATGTACAGAGTATTCAAGATGCTTTTATAGAGATTATGATGTAAAGTGTCATGTTTAAGAAATAAACACCACCCCCAGCACAGTTCTTTTTGAGACAAGTCAGTGAGTGCTGAATGTTTTCACTAATTATTTATCCACGCTTGGTGCTGTTCAGTTCCTTCTCAATCAAAATATCCAATAGCTTCCTGGTCCTTGCCCAGTGTCCTTGGAAGGGCATACATACATATCCCTCACTTTTTAAACAATGAAGGCAGAGCCAGTTCTGCACTGCTCTGTAAAATAATCTCCACACCATTGACATGAGTAAATTCTTTCAGAGCAGTCTTCAAATTATCTGGTGGGAGCAGTGCTGGGGAGTTCTCACTAATGGCAGGTCTCCTGAATATTGAGCTTGGACCAATCCAGTGTACAAGAACCTGCCTCACCCTTCTCACTTTCTAGTTCAAGAATAGTGGTATGAAATGTTTCTTGACCAGAGAGGGAGAATTATGAACTCATCCCAAGGTACCGCTGAGCTCAAGGCATGGCCACAACTGTTCACAGTCCAAGCTCTAGGAGATGTAGAGTGATGCCCTAGTTACTTCCCTCTGTATAAAGCAATACAGCTGATCAGCAACGTGTGACATGAAACTGGCAGTAGAGAATGGAGGGGACAGAGATGGAACTCAATTCCTCAGCAGGCAGTTTTGTGCTACTAAAGTAGTGTTTTTCCTTAGTAGAATGCTGATTTTAAAACTAGTGCAGAGCAATAGGATCTAAAAAAACCTTCCTTTTAGCTCCCCTTTTTGCCATCAGTGTGAGGGGAGTTGGTACTTTAGCCAGACCCCTGCTGCTGTGTGCATTGGTGTTGAGATACTACCTTTAGATGCTGGGGTCTAGGTCTGTGTATAACGAATATTAAATCTTTGCAAAACAAATGGATGAGAACCTTGTCTGAAAAAAAAATTCCTTCCTCTCATGTAACATTTGCATTGAGGCATTGCTTGAGCACTGGGCTTTTGTCTGACAAGTTGCAGTATTCAGTCTCAAGACACTTAATGCAGTCCTTGGCCATTTTGGCTGTACTGAGCTGTCCTGCAGTTCTCTTTGCTCTCCCCAGTTAGGTCTCTTTGCTCTCCCCTGGCCATTTTTTTCAGAACTGCACAACAAAGTGCATCATAATACTAAAAAATAAATCAATTTGTTTTATGCTATATTCTTCTATATAATTTTACAGTTGTCCTGTTGACCTTGGTGAGATGGAGGCAGAATCTGTTGGAAGCAATTCTACTGAATCTCAAACAAGCTGTCAAGATAATGATGTAAGCATACCTGTCATTTGCATAATTATTTGTTGATAATTGGTTCATTGCTTAGAATTATATCCAGAGTAGCCTGAATACCTCACAGATCCCATCATCTACTTTGTTTAGGCACTGTTTATAAAGATGAGCAATCTTGAAATTCAGGTATTTTCCAGCTATAGCCATTATCTCACTGTAGTCTTGGGTTTAGAGAATGAGAGCTTAAACGATCATCTCAAATTAAAAATATCCCTTTTTCCGTAGCCTACAAAAGAAAATCTATCTGTTGAAAGCAAATCAGTTATGAACTGTAATGTACAGTTGAAATACTACTTTAGATTGCAATATCTAATGTTAAAATAGGGTAGAATTTCCTTGTCACACAGAAGTAGGCTCCTTTTATGTCCAGAAAGCACTTGGTACAGCTCAGCAGTAAAGATCTAGGAATGCTTTTCTTACTGGATTTGTTTTTCTAGTATTAAATCTGTATAATATTCTAATGTTTGCATATATTGGTCCTTAGAACACTTGCAAGGTATCTTCAAATATGGTTGGATGGGAAGAAGCCTACATCTCTTTAATCTTAAGATTAGCATTGAGTTTTTGTGGCCTTTAAAGCATTTGTAAGCCTTTGTTACAGGGCGGTCTACATGAATTACAGAAGTTAATTTAATTACCTGTACTAACAACCTCTACTTGACTAGTAATTATTAATTGCCTTTACCTTCCAGGATACCTGTTCTGGCACTCCCACCAAAGTTAGACATGTTGACTATCAACCAGAAGGAGAATTTGACTTGGAAATGTGTTTGAGTGAGCCACTGAAAGAATTTGATACTGTGAGTTAAATAGTCTTGTGCAAACTGTTTTAGAGAAAGTTTCTTTTAAATTTGAGAGGTTAGCTTGATCCATAACCTATTAATAGTAAGAAAGCTTAAGCAAAGTTGAAGATTGTTCTCAAAACTGTGATTGGTCTAGATATTCTCCAGACCAGACTTATGTAAAATTGCAATTAAGTTGTGTGACTTCTTGTTAACTTTAATTTATGTATATCAGATTTTTTTTATAAAACTTTTCAATAGAAAAACTAGCCAAAGGCAGTGCTATCTTCTAGTAATTAAAAATAGCACAGCAAGATCTTACCAATTTCCCCCATTCCCTCCCCCACTGTGAACATGATTTCAGTTGTCCACCTGCAGATCAAAACCCAAGTACAGAGATTTTTTTTTTGTTACCTCACTTTTACATCTGGCTCTTGTAACACACGTGACCTGAAGTAATGCACATGGTACTGAGCCCTGTGGCTGATCAGTACTAGTAAACCCATCTACTGCAGTTCCTGTAAGATTAATTACCTGCCCTTTAAAAAACCACTTTCTTTGCAAAAATGTTTCAGAAGCAGTTGGAAGTTTAATACTCTCAAGAAATTGGATGTCAGCATGGTAAAGTCTTTGCAATAATGTTTGAGGTTTTTTAGAAGCAGTAGCCTTAATTTGAAATTTGTAAATAGTCATCAGTCGTTTATTAATGCAGTCAAGAAAACAATGTCTAGGGAAAGTGCTTGATTCTTTCAGTTTTCTGGTTTTAAATGTAAAACTGTTGTAAATGTTAACAGCTGTACAGGTTTTCTGCTGAGCAGTTCATGTTTCTATTGCTTTTGTGTGGGAAATTGCTGGGAAATAAACAGAACTGCATTTACATTTACATACGACTCTTCATTTCCTGCTAGTAGTGCTCTGTGGATAATGAAATGCAGGGAAATACTGAAAGCCAAGTGTGTGATATTGGTAGTATGCCAGGATATATCTGTGTTAGCACCATCCTCTGACTTTAAGGAGACCTTAAAGTCTATTTACTTGGCCACCCGAGTGAATTTGAGACAATTTAGTTTAGTAGATGTCCATTAGCTGATTGCCAAGTTCTGTTCTCTAGGAGGAACTGCTAGAAGAACTGGATGAACACTTCTATCTTCTTTACTAACAGGACATCTTTTACAGTCACCTCACCTGGTTTTCTCTCTTAAAATGGAATTTCTGGGTGTTAAACTCATCAACTCAGGGGAGTATCTTAGCTAGTAATATTGCTTACAGCTGTTTAGTTTTTTAGGCATTTTTGAAATCAGCTTGATCTGATGGGGAAACTTCCAAGAGGAAGCGGTGGCATTGGGATAAGGCTGGAGCTAAGCTCTGATGTTGAGACAGCCTTCCTATTTTTTCCAGAGAAGGCAACAAAATGGTAGTTGCTTTCTACCTGGACTGAGCACCCTCTATTCTTCCCAGATTTCTGTTCTCATGTCACATTTTCTGGCCATGCTGTTCCTGGGGGTTTTTTTAAGTATTTTTGGTGCGTCAGTCCGTAGCTGAGTATCAGAGCTGCCAGTAGAATTGTTTGGGTTTTTTTAAAGAAGTTTTTCTATCCTACTGTAGCTACCCAAACAGGTTGGATCAGTGGGATATTCAGGAGATTGTTTAGAGGCTTCTGAGGGGTAAGGTTACTTACACCTGGTTTTGAAATAAGGAAGCACATGGGTTGGGGCAATCTCTTGAGCACAAATGGAGGCTGGGGGATGAACAGATGGAGAGCAGCCCTGAGGGGGGGAAGGATTTGGGACGTAGGTGGCTGGATGAGAAACTTGAAGTGACTCAGCCATGTGCTCTCACAGCTCAGCCAGCTGTGTCCTGGGCTGCACCAAGAGCAGCGTTGCCACCAGGGCAAGGAGGCAACTGTGCCCCTTTGTGAGAACCCACTTTGAGTGCTACATCCAGCTCTGGGGTGGAATATGGGGCAAACATTGTGAAGGACACTAATCCCTGGGCAGTGTTCAGGCAAATAACTGGGATGCACATCTCTGTTGTAACGGAGCACACAACAAATTATTCTCTTCTGGCAAATGTCTTGAGATGCTTTTAAATTTCTGCAGAGTAACTTCTCAATGGTTAGTCCATAATCAGGTATATAATTTGAGATTAATCCAACTAACCTGCTACTACTCAGACAAGGTAATCAGCACAGGCCTTGGGATATGACCCTCTTGCTTTGCCTGTGCCCTGCCCTCTGAACTGTGCCCTCCTGTACATGACCCTGCCCTGCTGAGATAGGTGTTGCTTCTCATTGTGCTCACTCGCTCTGTTCCATCTCTGCTCTATCCTGTCACCTTTAGTGTGCTCTGTCACTTCTGCTTCAGACTGTAAGGTTGGTTCTATGTCACTGTTCTTTTTTTTTCTTTTTTTTTTGGCTAGTTTATCCCTTGTTTTCTTTTCCTGTGGTATGCTTCAGCTTGCTTACAGATATCTTAATTCTGTTGATCTCATTGAAAACAATCTGAGATGCTGTTTAGCTTTCAGTTCTGTGCAGCACACTCGCACAGGAATCAGGTGTGTATGATCCAGACTAGAAATGTAGCTGGTCTGTGTTCATTAGCTGTTTGTGAAACAGGCTCAGATTTGTTAATTTTGCCTTAATCCACAGTAGTGTCTTCACTACAATTCCCCTTTGAGATCACTTATTTTTTATGGTTGATATTTAAAGAGAGCACTCAGTTTGGATGTTTTTCCAAAGATACTGAACACCAAGTTGGAAATCAGCCGGAGTTTTTTGTGGTAGAATTAAGCCCTCTAGTGGTTAAATGTGGGCTAACACCGTCCCTTTAGGGCAGTATCTGGTAATAGTCTTATGGAAAAACAATATCCCTATGTTCAGTTGTGCATAGTTACATGCAGTGGAGTTTGCTTCAGATGGAGAACAAGCAAGTACTGCTGTCGAATTTTAGCCTTATTAGGTTAAATTCCTCTAAAAATAAAACTGAGCAGGTTGTTCTGTAGGCAGCAGAACCTGTCAACCCTGCTTTTTATAGACCTGTGCCTTCTGGTTTGTGTTTCTCTTACTCCCTTCACACCAAGCCCTGTCACCTTTCAGCATCCTCATGCCATGCCTGGCTGACAGCAGTTGTGGCTGTGGCTAATTTAAAGCTCCATCTGTTTTGGCTGGGCCATTGGTACACATTTGTGTGTGGGTAGGGTGGCAAGCAGAACATTAAAGTGCTGATCTGTCCCGGCTTGTCCTTCACTTGGGCATTAATTGGGTCTTCCTTCCTCACTTAGCTGTTGTCACATAAATCATAAGGGAACATATTTACCTTTCTGTTCAGTACCTGGACAGCCAGTTCAAAAATGAGAAGTGACAGGACAGAGATTTTGGAAAAGTCTTGCCAGTACAACAATTTAATGCTCTAAGGAAGCCAAGCTAAAGCCAGCTTTCTTCCATGAGTCCATTTTTAAGTCCAAAATATCATTCAAACAACTTTCTGTTCATGCCAGTATTTACTGAAGTTATTTTCAGGATTATCTGTTTTCTTGTGTTCCTGATGTAAATAAGAGCATATGGGGAGCAACTACATATGCCTGAGGGTGGATCTGTGGAAACCTGGGGGATCAGGCACTTCTTTATCAAAACTGTAAAAGACCCCTTTTAAAAGAATTTTGACCTTACTAGAAGTTCTTGCTCTTCTGTGTTTTCTTCTATATGGTTTCTCATAATGTGAGAAGATCAGTTGCTAGCTGTTGAATACTGAGTGCTTCCTGACAACTAGGGATAAATTTGCCAAAATATTATATAAACAGTTAAGAGATTGAAATTACTTTGTGAAATGTCAAAAATCCATTTTACTTTCAATCCATTTTACTTTCAATTAGCTTCAAGGAAAACAGTGTAGTTAGAATGTAGTATATACACTTTAGTTGGAGAAAGTGGTAATGCTGAGCAGAATTTACTCCAGTTGTGCACTGTTTAGTTTTGTGGCATCTGGGTAATACCTAAACAGGAAACATGCAAGGAACCAAGGTTTAATGTCTACCACTGCTGGCCCCCACTGTGTTTTTTGATTACTAGTCCTGTTCACTCTGAGCTTGTTACTTACCATTCTTGGATTGTGTTCAAGCACAAGAGAAAACTAATTTATCAAAAAAAATGCTGATTCATACACTCACGAAATAACTTCACTTTGAGTGGAAATTTGGAACTTGTTTTGTGGGTTAAAGTGAGGCCCAGCTGTCTGTGTTGGAACCTTTCTATCTCTTCAAGTGTCCGTTGAGAAAGTTTCTGGGAGGTACAGGAGTGTCACTAATTATTAGCAAACACAACATTCCCTTTTGTGTTTCTTTAGAAAGGGCCTGTTCCATTTCTGCTGAGAACTACTTTGTTTTCAGAAATATGAGTGCCATATAGAGATGAAGATTTGGGCCTGCTCTTTCATTCCACTTTCATGTGCTGGAACCAAAGATACTTTGGAGCACTGCAGAGGGCAGTAAAAGTGCATGTTTAATTACAGGCACACAAAAGGGAGCTCTGAGTTGCTTTACATTTGTTGTAAATGCCAGGAATCTAATTATACTTACTGATTCTGACCTCAGGAGCAATCCATAGTCCCAATAAAGCCCCTTCAAGTCTGTCATCTTTCACTGTTCTTTCCATTTCCAGTTTCACTTGATCTTAAGCCCATTATTACAAAGAATGGAAGATAATAGTAACTTAACAGCAGACAGAGGAAAAATGGACTTCAGGGAGGAGAAAAATTCCTCCTGACAGACAGTACAAGCCTGCTTGCATTTAAAATCCTCAGTGATCTACAGTGGAAGTATCTGAAAACGCTTATTTGTTTGAACTTAGCTTTTGTGCGGAAAAGTATTTTTTCCTGAGGAGTTGAGATTTCCCAGGGAAACTTAATTTCGGGATTTTATCCACAGCTGACTAGTTTCAGAATATTCCTGGACAATGAATCCATATTCCTTGACATGTGTTAGAAAGTGTCTCATACACCTACCCAGCCGTCACTGCTCTGAAAGTATTGCTGTCTGAGCTAAAATTGTGCCTTGCAGTTGGAGTGTTGGATGTGAAATTGTAGCAGGGAATTAGAAGCAACTGAAGGGAGCATGTTGGTCACCATGCATTTTCACCATCACCTTCACCATTCATGAAGGGAGCGTGAGGTCACCACATGTGTGCACAGAGGAAAGAACATCAGAAAAAGGAATAGAGGCAGCCCCACCTAGAGAATGCTCATAGCCTGAGCAGCTGAATATTGTATTGCAAGGATATGGCATAGAATTGATAGGTATATCAGGAATAAAATGTCGTTTTGGTGGGCCCCTGCACTAGAGCACTTATCTTGAAATAAAAAAGACAAAAAATTAAGCCAGCCAGGCTTATCTGGAAGCAGACTCATGCCTCAATATGCTGCTAGAATTTCTGGGACAATGTACTCCAATGATAAGACTAGTAAGAAATGTGGAGTATTGATTAACAAAGAATGGCCTGATAGTGCTTAGAAGAATTTGATACTAAGTCTAGTGACCTGTCAATTTGCCAAAATAATAAATTATTATTTTTCTGACATTTGAGAATAAAACTCCTTCCTTTCAGTCTTACTGGAGAAACTAAACTGGCAGCAGCAGTCTTGATGCTAGAACATGTGTAAGGCACAGAAGTGAGGCTTCACCTGATCCTTAATCTATTTTTAATGGATTCTGACCATTCCTTAGAATACTTGTAAAGAATAATTCTGATTTGGTCATGTTCTCCTCCCAACACTAAATTTAGATACATCAATTATTGGAATTAGAATATATATATAAATATTTTTTAAATCTTCTGAATTGTTGACAGAAGTGCTTCTAGTATGAGTGGATCCCATTATTTCTCTGAATTACAATAATGCCATAGGCTAAATGAGACCTAGTGCAGTTTTACTGCTGGGAACTAAAGGGCTGGATGGATGGAATTGCAGATTTGGAAATCATAATGCAGTCTGGTTGAAGTAGTTGTGTTCAAGCAGATGGTGAGCTCCAGTCTACAACTGGGCAGGGACAACTTTCTCACGGTCTAAAAAATATCTACAGACAAAACTTGTTTTTAATGAAAAAAGCAAAACTATCACTGGGGAAGTTGGATTCAGATCCTTGATGTGCCTGTTGTGGGAAGGCAGCTAAACCAGGTACTCACTTCCCTGCAGGCTCCTAGCTGGGGACCAGGGTCTCATCACGGTCAGAAAATATTCCCAAAGAACTGCCTGTAAACACATCACGAAGTCTATGTTTTTACATCAGTTAATAAATTATTTCTGCAAAGATATTCCCTCAAAAAAACTCCACAGCCAATCTGAAATGAATTTTCAAGCTCTAATTCTAAGAGGTGAAACTGATTTGGGTAGCATGGAAGAAGATACACTTTGCCATCTCAAATCTGTTTCACTGGCTCCACAGCTAGAATTTAGGCTGTTTGCTGGAATTCAGCATAAGGTTGTTTGTTTGTTTGTTTGTTTTTTATATTAATGCAGTATTTTAAAAAGTTATGAAAACTCACGTCTCTAAGAACACCAAGAAAATGTGACTTCTTTCATTGAAGAATGTGGTTTTTCTTGCTTTTGTAGCCTTTCTTGGTTTGGCTGTGATGCATTCATAAGGGAGCAATACCAGCAACTTTGGAAAAATGTGTTTTACAATTTAAAATGGGTATTGATGAGGGAAAAAAACCCACATTATTGCTGGTCAGATAAGTATATCTGACTATTAACAACAAAGTAGAGCCCCTGCATGAACTCTGTTGTAAATCAACTAATAATATATTAAAGCTGAGTGCAGTATTTTGCTTTCAGAGTCTTGCTGCTGTGAGTCTGCTTTTCATGAGGATGCAGATGAAAAAAGGATGATCCCTTTAAGAGTTTGATAGGTTAAGTCACGAAATTCATCTCACACACCAGGCAAAAAAATATGCCAGCAACTGCTGGGAAAATGACAACTGCAGTGTCTGATCGCTTGTCAAATCAATGAGGCTTTTCTCTCCTTTTGGTGAGAATTTATTTGCAGGGGTTGGTGAGCTGAGAAAATAAGATTCCTGACCTAATGGTCACCCCCATTGGTATCTCATTGTGGAAAATACTCTCTGCTGCAGTCCATTCAAGTGATTGGCAATGACAGCTTGGATGGATATTGTCAATTGACAGGGCTTTGCACTCTCTCTGTTTTAAAAATGATGCAAAAGATCCCTTCCCCAGCATGCCGTGCCACAAGTTGGGTTTATGAATGAATGGATGAATGCATGCTTCTCTCCTGTCATCTGCAACAAAAAAAAAAAAAAAAAATTCCAATCCCATCCCTGAAATGATATGCTAAGTAAATTCACACACATGCATTTAACACGCAAATGGTGCCCGAAGGCAAGCTGAGCAAGCCCTTCCAAACACTGGGGCTGTATTTTTTTTGTAGTCATTAGGAATTTCATGGAAAATGTGAAACTGCCCATTTGATATGGAAAATCTCCATGAAAAATGTGAAATTCCAGTGTTTCCAGCAAGGTTTTGCTGACAGCTCATGCATGGAGAATAGCCTGAAAGACATGCATGCAATTAAGGGATCCATATAGGCGAGCTGGGGAGAACAACACAGGCAGTGGGGGATGTGGCCTTTGCTAGGGCCAGCTGGTGTCTGCTCCTGGACTCTCCGAGGGCACCAGACCATTGAGAGAAGTGGGGTGAAAGGGGAAAAAAGAAAACACAGAAGCTTCAGAGAAAATGAACCAAGTCTCTCGGAGAAAATCCCGGAGCTCCTAGGTAACACTGTCCCTCCCTGCGCCCCCCCGCTTCGGGATGCTCTGAGATGCAGCTCGGAGTGTGACACAAGTTTCTTGTTTTCACAGACATGAGAGTAGCCATGCAAATAACAGAGGTGGTGGGGAGCTCAGCCAGGGAGCCAGGTGCCAGGCTGGGAAGATGAGGATGAATGCTTCGGAGGGAGGGCCTCCAGCTTGTGCTCCGTAATCATGTCAGGCCTGTCAGGCCACTGCTTGTCTGCAGTTGAGGAGATGCTTCTGCATCCTCTCCTTTGCTCTTTCTGAATGGTTTAGCCTTCTCCTGGTCTTAAAAATTGAGAGACAGATTAACCAGACATGGTTAAGGGATAAAGGGTTTTTACCTCAGTATTTTATTAAGGATCCTTACTGGTGCACCACTTCGCCAAGGTGGAATGCGCCGCAATGCACCCACGTGAGAGATCGCACGTACAATTTATAGACCTTACAAATTAGAATATCTAACGAGGATGCCCCAATGGGAGGCCTGGAAGAACGTCATGATATTCCCCCATTCGAGGAATTCCCCCCTGGATGGACCAAATCTCTAGATAACAGGATATGTTCTAGAGAGGACCTTGGTTTCCCAAGATAGTGTGGGGTTTTCCGGCCTCCTACTACAAGGCCTTTAGGATGTTTGGTTTCTTCCTATAACAAAGTACTAGGGTTATGCTAAGTTATCAGACTTAAAGAATTACAAGTATGTATGCTAAGAACACTGAGGATACATAAAAGTTATATAAAAGAAAAGGAAAAAAGACATCTTGGCATCACTTCCAGGAAAGGCTCAGCTGCGCTATTTATTCTGGAGGAGGGATTGAAAAGCCTTCTTGTATGTTGTTGAACGTGGAGGGTAAAACAGAATTCCAACCCTCCCCTGTCTCTCCCCTGCTGCTGCAATAAAACCACAGAACGCTGCAGGTGCTGACTCCTTGCCTTGTCTGTGTCATTTATCTGCTGTCCAGTGACACCAGCCCAGTGCTGCAGTACTGTCATCTTAGCTCCTGATTTAACCAAGGTTTAGAGGGAAATGGTTGGATGCTTTACCAGCTGGGGGCTGCAGAGTCAAGGAAGGCAAGGCTGGAGTGCAGGAACTGCCTTGTGTGTTCTGTTCTGAAAGCATCCCCTGTGAAGTCACTTAGTGCCATTGCTCCTGTCTGACAGGGCAGGTGGGGAGGTCCCTGCTCCATGCAAAAGCCTGGGGTAGGGGTGTGGAAGTCATCAGGGATCTGGGCTCTTGGAGGAGCTGCATGGATTGGGAGCAGGGTTGCATTACCCACCTGCACCACCACAGCTCCTGATGCTGCTGGATCACCCTGAGCTGGCTCTGCTCCATGCTCCTTGTGCCCTGCAGATCAGGATTCATGGCACCACGTTAAAGGAGTGTACAAGCATGGAAAGGAATTGGGAATGAACCAGGAAGCCACCTACCTTGCAAGGGATTCCAATGGCCCAACTCATCATTCTCATCTGGGCACTATTCCACAGTTTTCTCACAAAGCAAATCAGGTTCATTTGTGATGTTCTGTTTGCACTGGTTAGGAAATGTTTCTTATATGCCATGTTTGGGAGGGAAGGTGGGAGACAGGGTCATAAGAAGGGGAAAAATGAAGCATCAGTTGTTGTTGTTGCGTGGGAATTTAGAACCGAGGTCTGCTGTGCAGGCAGGAGAAGAGCCTGGCCATGGAAACATGATTTCTAGTTAATAAAGGACAGGAAAACTATGCAGCTTCTGAAATATAGCAAAATCATCTCAGTTGCCCTCTCACAGCTGCACCATCAAAGGAATTACATTTAACTGTTTTGTTTGGACTCTTCTCCCTTTCCCCCTCCCCTCTCAAATCCCTGAGCACTCACTCCCACGCGCATAGAATATATAAACCATGCAGCAAGGGTATGAGGGTCCTGGTGCACGAGCTTTGCAATTGCAGAGAGGAAGGTAAGAAGCTTCTGCTTTACTCCAGGTCACTGTTCTTGTAATTGGAACAAATTGTTAACACACTGACTTAACCAACTTCTTCCAGAAAAGCTTGGGCATCCTGTGCAGCAGCAGTGCTTTGTTTGTAGAGGTCTGTTTGCTTCACCAGCAGCCTGCAGTCCAGGGGAAATGGAAGCAAAGGGGAACTCCTTGTTAGACCCCCGTTGGCTGAGGCTGCAGCACAGCTTATAGCCTTGCTCTGGTTTTTGGGGACTCATCTGCTTCCACCTCTTCTGGATCTTAGCCCTGTGTTCTTTTAAAGAGGGTGTCTTGTGTGGCCTGAGGACAGTAATGTGAGGGGGGAGAGCACTCTGCAACATGAGGACAGGAATTACAAAACATACCAGGTGTTTCTAGTAAAAGAGAATTATGTGCAATGGAGAGGATGCTGGCTGCTGGAAAGGTCCTTGGGGAAGAAAGTAAATCCAGACATCCCCTTCCCCTTCTCACAGCAGTATCCCAGTTAACACTCTCGCCCTGTGACGCTGCCAGTTTGCAAGTGATGTAATGTGGCATGTCTGGCCAACTCATGCATTGCCTAGCAGGGAGCAACATGCCTTTATTGATGTCAAATTCCTCACATTTTGGAAGGTGAGCATTTGTTTGATCACCATGGATATGCAGGGCTGTGGTTAACTGTGGAATTGGCTCAAATTGTAGGTATTGTCAGGGAATTCAACATATAAAGGCTGTGGAGTAAGGTGGTGGCTTAAATAGGAGTCAGCTGGGCTTTTATCCAGGGTTTGGCTGTGGATTGGTGCATCTCATCAGCTGAGTGTTTTATATTGATAAACAACTCAGTGCTATTTTGTACTATTTTCTCATTTTGCTTGCAGAAGACAAACTATCTTTAAAAGGCAAAGAAACTAGCTCCATAGTTCTGTAATATTAGTATTACTTAAATAACTGATTTCTCCTCTTCCATGCAGAAAAGGCAGAATTGTAACAAGCAAGGCCAAATAATGAAAAGAAGTGTATTTCCCTTCATCACTTACATGTGCATGGCTGGAATAGCCCCACACAACACCAGCCTGGTGTAAAGGTTCTTTCACTCTACATAAAAATAATTGTTCACAGAATAAGTCATGTTCTGTGACAGAACCTAGATTCTTGTATAAAAAACACACTTTTGCTGTTGCTGCAACAGCAACAGCCACAAACAGTTCTATCCAGAACCAGTTGCACCAGCCAAGCCTCTTCCTTGATTAGTGGGCAGAATGTGGGTGAAATGATAAGGAGTGCATGGCAAACTGAAATAAAAATGATGCATTGTTCTGTATTTCCGAGGCTTCACTTTCTGTATACGTGCCCTTCGTGCCGTCATCTTTTCAGGGGAAAAATATTCTCATTCCCTCAAAATGCTGGTAGTCACTCAACCATGGTGAATGTACTTGAATCTTAAGATTTATGATCACAATCCTGTTATCTGCAGTGTCAGGATGGTTATCCCAGCAGTCCTGTGGGATCAACCTAAAAATTGTTGGACAAGAAAATTATTTGTCAGAAATTACACCAAGAAGATGATTGGTTCAGAATTTGAAACAGACGTAGTTATTTGCAGCTGCTCTGGCTGCCCCCCTCTCATTTTTCCCCTGCTGTCCAAACAAGATCAGATACAAGTTCTTGTTTTCTCAGCATGTGACTGGAAGAAACTTTTTATATTCTCACTTATTTTCTTTATTTTACAGCTGTGAGTATGCAATAGCTCCAGCATATATTAAATACAAATGAAATCTATTTTATCTTCTGTGTCCAAGGATTTAATCAATTGTATTGGGGTGGGCATATTTAATGGAACAGACATGAAATACAGAGGGGTCTCTTGTGACTAGAAATCTGAAGTGTCTCTTTTCCATGCAAAGCTTACCACTGCCTGAGTTCTGATCTTTAACCAAAACAAAAAACAAGCCCAGTGACAACTACACTACCAGTTTCAAAAAAATTTCTTAAAGCCTCTGTCAACTTTCTGCAGTACATTCTCAGAAAATAAAAGCTGGTCTTCAGACCAATGGAGTACAAAAAATAATGATTTTCCTGGTAATAGGAGGATCACTTTTATACTTTTAAAAGTAATTTTATTAAGATTCCTTCTCTAAGCACCCTCTCCCCTCAACTATGCCTAGACATCATACTAGAAATCGGCCTAACATCTGTACAAATTTGACCAAGGCAGCAAGTTCTACAGACTTCAAGAACTGAAAGTTACTCGTACCTCAATGCTTTTTAGATAACTGGTCTGATATGAGATCTGCAGTAAATGGAAACCTCCCACTGACTTCAGATGGCTCCCAGATTAGGTGTTTGGGAAGGCCACAAACACCACCTGTGACAGAGAGGGAATTCAAGTGGTATTATGCCAGGTTTTCTGCCCCTGTCTGACTTTTCATTTTAGGCTATAGCAGTGTGTTAACTGTGCTGGGCTGCTTTTCTGGTGGACTTACTAAACACAGGTTTCTAAACACAGGGCTTCACCAGGCACCCACCTGGCCCATCTGGGCACTGAGACCTGAATTCTTGCATCTACAGGTGTGATTTGATTGACTTTAGCATCTCCCACAAACATCCAGGGGCAAGGTGAGGATGGCTGTGCATCTCACAGCAATTGTCACCAGACTTCTGGGAAGCTCTGTGAGATCTACAGACACTTGCTCCTTCATCCTTCACAGTTATCTTGGATTGTCAGAGAAGTGCAGCAGAGCAGACTCCTCCTCTGTCCGTGTTGCACAGACACTCAGGACTGTGCTGTGCTGAAGGTCAGAGCCACTTCAAAACGGTTTACGTAAGTCACAACCCAACAGAATTTACAACCTGTTATTTGCTCTTGCATTCTTATGGTCTTCACCGATCCTTCTAATCTGGCTATAATTTACAACCACATCTGTTTTGGGAGTGGGGTGGAAGAGATGAGTCAAATTCAACAGCTGCAACAAGGTCTAACCAATGCCCAACATCATTTAATGCTGGAGGAGACCTCAGTACAACCACATGGGCCTGATATTTTTGTGCCACTGCTTGTAGTTGTCAGACCCCTCTTTAGGCCAAATAACTGGTGCATCAGCCAGTTGCTTCAGCTCAGTGAAGGTAACAAAAAGATCCAGAGCCTGTGCAAAAATGGGGGAGCAGGAGGCTGAGAGAATGCACTGGAGATGTATCAGAGATCTTCAGGAGTGGTGGAGCTGTGCCCAAAGGCAGAAATTGTGTTACTGCAAAAGCAGAGAGAGCAGCAGGTCTTGAGCAAGGAAAATCTCCACTTCTGTCTGCTTCCAGCTGTGGTCTCCCTTCCTCTCCTGTGGGCCAGCTCTGGCACACATTGAATCAACTGGCTGAGCAGGCAGAAAAGCACACAGGGAATAAAAGAGGCGTTTGCATCTCGAAGGGATCTTGAATGAGTGCAGCAAAGGGTCGGTATGAGGGAGGGGTGGGGACAAGGGGAGAGCTGAACCCTCAGTCTGTGCAAGGGGAAGGTCCTGCAGCATGGACAACGCCCAGGAGTCAATTCCTAGGGAGAGCAGATGAGTGAAACCAAGGGAGCATGCACCATCACTTTGACCAGAGATGTGAGGATCAGGCTGAGAACGTGAAGGCAGCACATAGCCAGGGTCCTGTCTGTGCTGGGTGCTGGAACAGAAAACAAGGACAGCACTGCGTGCTGAGATTTCTCTGGTACACTATCCCACTTTCCAGCTATCCATGGCTTTAAGGCTTCCTGAGTTAGACATAACGCTTTTGTGCTTCGTGGCCCTTGGCATGCCTTCCTCCTGGAAATTTATTCTTCATGTCTTTGAACCCATGAAAGCTTCAGCATGGTAATTGATAAAATATCCTTGGATGAAAAGAACCACAGTGATACAAAAACAGATCTTGCAGGATTTCTCAAGTATGATGAAAAATCCATATAATCAACACAAATGTTTTTCCTAGAATATGTATATATATATATATATATAAATCAAAACAAATCCAAAAATATTCAAGTATTGGTAAAATCTATTTACCTTTTGCAAAATCATTCCTCCGTTTTTCTCTTCACTGAAATAGTGAGGATTTTGTTATATTTATGCTGCCCCTACATGGCCTAAGGGGTTTTGCCCATATTAACAGTGACTCTGTCTCTCTTCCTGCCTTGAGCACTCGCAGTGATGGAAATTTAGGAGCTGTGGCTGTTGCTAGAGATGTAGGTACCATGGTGTGGTGCTACAGGTGTAGCTTTGAAGTGCCAGAACCAGCTAGCAGCCACCTACACCCAACTCCCAGTGCTTACCAACACAGGGGAAAGCCAAATGATATCATCACCACCAGCAAAACTTCCAGTAACTTCCCAAGCCTAGGGGTGTCCCCAGAGCCAAGACATCTCGGTGCAACCCACTCAGCAAGGAGCTGGATGCTAAGAAGTTTTCTGTAGGCTGCCAGTGTCCCACTTGCACTTTCCTGATGGAAAATCTTCTGTGTTGCCCCATGGAATTGTGCTGCACCAATTGGTACCATTTTGCAGACACACAGGTCTCTTAATATTTTCTTTTTGCCTTCTCTCTTCAGGAAGAGTGAACAGCTGGGTAATAGCCAGGTGAATTTATCAGCTGTGTGACTTTGGAATATCAGGGAAGCTGGCTTCAGAATAGAAATTTCTGCTGTATTTTACTTGAATAAATCAGAATAAATTGACAGGGACTTAAAGCCACCAGGTGAAACCTTCATGCTATTGAGAAGACAGGTAACTTCTACATTAGATCAGGTTGTACAGTGTCTTGTATGGTTTAGTTTTGGTTATCTCCATAGATGGAGATACCACCATCTTTCTGGCCTCCTGTTTAACTGCTCTCATCATTAAGTAACTTCTTCATATTCACTGGAATTTTGCTGATGGAGATTGGATCTGCTGCCTCTCATTCTCCCCATAGGCACCCATGAGAGGAGTCTGGCTTCTTGTTCTTTGTAGTCTTCATTCAATACTGACAACAGGTGATTTAGTCCTTTCCACTCGCTGAAAAGAGGGCAGAACTGTGAAGCAAAAATCCAGTTCCAGTCCCATCCCTCCCCTCTTTTCTTTCTGGGCTTGTTTTCATTGAATAGTGATTTTCTGTGTGATTTTGGGGTGGTGTTCCTTGCAATTCTTTCATTTTTTGGCTCACACTGACATTGCAGTTTTTTCAGGTGACCTACTCTTTACCTGGCTTCTTATATAGCCCCTGTTGACCATGGTATGAAAACAGTAGTGTGCCTTTATTAATACCTGCAGGGACACGTGGCCAAAAAGTGCAGACCTGCAACAGAGCTCCTGGGTTGGGTGAGAGGTTGTGACACCCCCACAACACAGCCCAGCTCAAGGCTCATGGCCCTGGGTGTAGGTTGAAGGCTCATGACGATTTTTTTGGTGGTTCCAATCTCTGCTGAATGTCTGAGCTTGTCCTTGCAGGGAGTGAGCAGCAGAGCTCTCTGCCAGTGAGAACTCCCTGGCCTGATTTGCATTGCTCTGTTCCATGTGTTCTGTAGAACCAGAGCAAACCTGTCCGTGGGCGCTCCTTACTTTGGTTTAGTTTCTCACCAGATTAAAGCAAACCGATAGGAGCCTGGGTTTAACACGGGAGCATCCCTCCCTCTGCTCCCTCCGGGGTTTGTATTAGTTTAATGAATTGGCTTAAATTAACATCTACTTGAATGGGTGCAACTCTTTCATGTAGATGAGGCCTGAGGCTACAAGATAAACAAGAGATGAGGTGAGAAGACCTTTAAATTATTCACAGCCCAGCAGAAACTCGAATGAATGGATTGAGAGCTATTTTTGTCTTTATTCTCCTACCTTTAAAAAGATATCATAAAATGGCTGGAAGAACTCTTAGCAGAAAGCCAGGGCCAGGGAGTGGGTGGAGAAGAATGCCAGAAGGTTATGGGTGCAACTTTTGGAGCTGGTACCTGTGAGTGCCTCATCCCAATCAAAGCCAGAGGAGCTGCCAGAGAGCTACACATGTGCAGCACATGAGTGGGTAAAAAGAGGAAACACAGAGAAAGGCTGCAGGGCTAAATCCCAATCCCATTTAAAGTCAGTGGCAGAGCTCCACTGATTTAAGATTGGCCCTCAGCCCTGATTTCATTTGTTCTGAGGGTTTGCTTGTGCAATTGTTAATCTGTGCTGATGAGCAGTAATTGCTACAGGAAGGGGAAAGTGAAGAGGAGGCAGCACAAAAGCCGTGGAATCTGTCCTGACCCTGCCTGGACTCGGCATTTCACTGCATGGTTTCACTCTGCACATTGCTGGAGGGGAGCATCCTCCCTTTGCCAATGCCACATCAAAGTGCAGTGTGTGGTGCAGGATTTCAGCATCCCGGGGTTGCAGACAGTAACAGCCTGAGCTGCCTGTGAAATGAGCTGGGATATGGGACTGCAGCTGGACAAAGGCCCACGTTCCTTCTGGAGATGTCTGGGGAAATGTAAAACCTAATCAGTCATACAGGGGGATTCAGGAAACTCTCGCTGTAATGAATGTGACAGTGTGACAGTCACATGTGGGTTTTACATGTCAGTGCTTCCCCAAGAAGGTGGTTGACATCATCCCAGTGGGTGTAACAGGAGCCCAGCTGTCATTGTCAGGGGTCAGATGTAGTCTGGTGGTCAGGGATGATTCTCCTGGATGAGATTGTCCTCTATCTATTGTCCTCGAACTCCACCATCTAGCTGGGTCTTTCTCCATCTCTGGCTGTGCTGGGCCACTGGCACAAATTCCATGGCCCGGGAGGCAGCACAGGAACAACAGCAGCTGTTTCCCACTTTCAAATCTCCATCCCCTATGTGGAGGAGCCGGCAAGCTCCCATCTTTCCTGAATGCCTGAGACTGCATAACTTCTAAGCTTGGATATCTGGTGCACTTTCTTCTCCATATCTTCCCTTCCTCCCTCCAGCCAGCCAGCCTTAACATCTGGAGTTGAGTTGGGAAGATTACCAGCGTGCAAAGGCTTGAGATTGCTCTAAACCAGATCAGTGAGCAGGCTGTCCTGTACTGGTGCTTCCCCTTTTCTCAGAAAAATATCCCATTTAGTGTTTGCTGCAAAGAGTAGGTAGCTAGTTTTGGTCTCTAATGGGATTCCTCATCCAGCCTTTATTTTCAAACTGGAATCAAAACATCAGTATTGCTTTAATTTGCATTAATAATCTTAGCAGTTGAAAGATTGGGCAGAACTTCTGCAAATGTTAGTTAAAAGTGTGTTTTCAGACTTTTGGTTCTTCAGATAAACACCCAAACCAGGTTTTTCTCATGTTCTCCCTCACTCTCATTTCAAGCATTGAAAATATAATAAATATATAACGAATAAAATAAAAAAATATAATTAAAAACTGACTCTTTATTAAACTACAACCTTTTGATTTACTCAGAAGAGATACGTCCACTAAAGCAAATTTATCTTTGCATTTTGTATGACACAGTTTAACAACTAATACTAAACAGCTATACAGAAGTGTGCCAGAGTTTAAAAATTTAAGTTTTTACATAGGAATTACTTAAAATCTTTGCAGTCTGGTATTTTTTTTCTTTGTTTCAGTGGTATAACTGTCCTATAACACTTCAGACTCCCAGGGCTGGTGTTTCGGAGCTTCTGACAGTGAGGATGCTGTGCTTGGTTTATTTGGTTTACTTAGCAGTGTTAAGGATGTCGAGGAGTGGAGAAAAGACCTGTTGATGATATTTCTGGGTAAATGAGAGGGCAGGGCAGTAGGGACATTTAAGAGGGTAGAAAAATGAGGCAGAATGGGCTTCCAACAGCCATGGAGGGCAGAGAAAGGAGGAACGTGAGTCATTTTGAAAACTGCAAGCTGGAGAAACCGTGAGGTGCTGCATGAAGCTCCTGGGCATCCTTGCAGAGGCTGTCAGCTTTTTAAAAAATGGGAAACATGCTTTCCTCATTGACTGTTTTTCCTGTTTTTCACTTCCACCTCCTCCTGCTCTTGTGCAATAGGAATTGTTTTTCACTGAATGCACTGACCAAAAGTAAGGACTTTTCCTAGATGGATTGTTTTAAATCTTGTGATTTGGGCCTTTCTTACTCTTCAGGTACATAACCTAGTAAGGTTGACCCACTCAGTTAGTGAAATTGTCTTTTCATTATACACAACAGAGGATTTTCAGAGAAACTTCAATAATTCCTAGTTATAAGAAAAAAACCCTGGAACTCCGTTTGCCAAGGTGTACTTAGCTTCCATTTGTTTTCCAATGTGTTGTTTCCCTCTTTGTGCACCTCTTTCAAACCTGAGCTAATCCATCAAAGGCTCATCTGTGTCTCTGTGCAGCCAAACATGCCAGTGGCCTGTTTGTAAAAAAAGTGACCTTTTGCAAAATCATTCCATGATTTTGCAAGTGTGCCAGTGGCCAGTGTTGCCTTCAGTCAGATGAGATATCATTTTCCTCTGCAGTAGTTGGAAAATGCAAATCAAAACGCGAGGACCTAGAGCTCCTGTGCTATCTTGCTTTGATTGAAGTCCGAGTGGTTTTGCAGCTTTTATTCCTTTACACACTTTATTTTTCCTTGCCTGGTTACAACTGAGGAGCAAAGGCAATGCAATGCCCAAGTGTATGCAAAGGAACTGGTGTGAGAGATAAAGGTTACAATCCACCTCTAGATGATCCATCTCTGGATGGATGAGGAACTTCCCTCACACAGCAATCACACAAGGTATTAGAATGCTAATGGCTGTCTGTCATTTAGTAGCAGCATTACAAAATATTTCTTTTTTTACTTTTCCGTTCATCCAAGACTACTTTTGTGCCATCAGCCATCCCTATCCATCTTCTAACCTTGTTCTTTCTGCCTCAACAAACAGAAGAGACCAAGTCTTACACTGTGTTTTTTAGTGTTTCAGATTCAGAATTAAACTCATAACAGAGTTTATAGTATAAGACTTTGCCCCCTGGTAAGTCCTAGGAGGTGAAAATGTTCCTTTCCGTGGTGATAGCTATGTTGCTAAATACAACAGTGCAGATGTTGTTTTCAGCCCCTAAGGGGCACAGCCAGTTATGTACAGAAGGTCTATGGTGCTGTGATTTCCTCTGGGCCCATGTGTGGCCTTTAGGCCTAAGACACAAAGTGTCCAAAAATCACTGCCTGTGCTGTATCCCATCCAGGTGGCTTTTCACAGTGTGAAACTGCAGGTGTGTATGTTTGGTGAGCCCTGGTGTGCAGCATGAGGAGGGGTCAGACACCCCGGGATGCAAAGCCTGCTCAGCCAGTGCTGGAAGAGCATGCAGGGAGCCAGAGCTGGCTCTGTACTATCCATACTGCCTTTTAGGAATGCCTGCTACTCCCCAAGCCATGCCAGGCATTCTCTGGGAAGGTACTGATGGGCACAGGCCACAGCTTTATGATGAAAGGCACTGCCAGTTTAGCAGGGTGCACAGTTAGTAGTCCAGAGCTTAATCTTGATTTCGTTCTGGAATTAAACACACCTGACTATCTTCAGTAAAGATGATAGTTATTTTCTGTGCTGTGATTTTGGGTTGTTTTCATCACATGTAATGTTTTGTTAGTGATACAGACTGACCCAGAGCACACAGCGAAACTGCTCATCACAGGTATTGTGACATTTCTGTGGTCAGCTTGTGATGAAAGAGAGGTTTGATGGAGGGATTTTTTCAGGCTTGCTAAACACCTCCAGCTGCTCAAAAAAAAAACCGCTGAAGTTGTAGGGAATGGCAGTTCTGAGGACTGGGATTGAAGAAATTATTGTTAAGCATTTTACTGTGCAGGGGAAGAGAAAGGGAGGGGATGGGAAAAGTGAGATAAGGTTTGTCATTCAAACAAAACACAGAATAGCCTCACCTTAAATCTTTAAATCTGCATCACTTATAATGCCTTGTTCACTTGTAAATTTCACTTTAAGATAAAGAATCATGGCTGGTTTGTTTGCCATTCCTATAGCCAGAGACAAGCTTCACTTACTCCCCTTTTATTTTCAATGACTAAGACTGAAAGAGCTAAATTACATTTCCTCCCCCCTATGGAAACCTGATGAACCAGTGTGAACCTGCACCTGAGAAGCCCCGGGAAGGAGAGGATTTGGCCACACAGATCGGACAGTTGGATGCTTAATTGCGTTCCGGGCACAAAGCCTGCTTGAATGTGCATCTTTTATGAAGTGCGTGGGAGGCCAGCACAAAAAATTAGACCCCATAAAGGTGCCAGAAGGAGGAGAGCAGTGCAAAGGCCTTGCAGTGAGTGCCTGACTCTGCTGTGCTGGAGAGCACCAAGCTTCCCATGTCAGAAGCCCTCTGAAAATTGTACCCTGCACATCAGCCGGGAGCTCATAAGAAAGACACAAAGATTTCCTGCAGGTGCTGGTAGAGACCTGGATGAACAGTTATTTTTGGAGCTGATAAATATGGCTGGTGCCAGGAGCAAAAGCAGAGCCATGCCTGAGGGAAAGAGAACCAGAATGGATGTGAGGGGACAAGCAGAGCACAGGCAGAGCAGTATGAGTAGCTGAGGTGTGCTGGGAGCACATACACCCTACAATGGAGGTGATCCCTTGGTAAAAGGGTTCACCCAGAGACGGAGGTGAGAACTGAATTTTGGTCTAGACAGGGAAGTGAAGAACAAGGACTTGCTTGCATAATTGGATGAGTTCAGGAAGTGCAAATTTTTCCAGATAAAAGGGCCACGATTTTTCAATTTACTAAAGGATTAAATTAGCAGTGTATCATCCACTCCAGGTCTGTGTTTGCACTTTCCCAGGCTTTGTAGAAGTAGACGGTACAGAGCTTTTTTCTGGATGGGAGCCTCCTTAATCTATGTATCCTTGCATGAATTGCTGTGGATGCCTGTAGCTGGAGCAAGATCTGTGCCTCCCAGACAAAACAGCCCCTTGTGTCTGCCCCCTCCTACCACCTTGGCCACTTGGTGAAGACACATTATAATGCTGGCACACAGATGCTTGTGCTTGCTTCAGTCACGAACAAGCATAGTGTGGTATAAACAGACATGTTAATATTTTGAGTTTCAGGACCTTTTCAATCACCTCCTCATTATATTTCGTGGTCGCAGCCCAGCTGAAGCACAAAAAGCCAGTATAGTTAGTGTCCAATATATCTTATGGTGCTCACTCAGGATTTGTAACTCGGGGCTGTCCTTGGACTCTAAATCAGGACATGAGTGAAGTGCATTGAATGATCCCATTAATATAAATAGCACTAAAGTTAAAAGCAGGGCTCCGTGAAAGGACTTTTGATACACTGGCTGCCGTCGCCCTCGAGTCAGCAGGTGGCATTATAGAACAATCAGGAATCCCCTAAACCTTGGCCGCTTCCCGCCCGCAGCCCCAGACCTGAGCCCACGGGGGAATGAGCATGAAACCCGCCTGTTCAGCACAGCTGAAGCCGCACAATGAGCTCTTGCCAATTAGGGCCGGGGCTATTGTCTGCGAAAGGTCAAGTGCTGGCCTTGCTGAAATCTTTCAACACCGGCTCCAGCGCGATTGGGACTTCATATATTTTATACAGCTGAAAACTTGCTCGGCCCTATGCAGGGCAGAGCCAGCCTTTCCTCTGCCCTTCCCCCGTATTCCCCAAGCCGGCAATACGTGCTGGGAAACCTCAGCGAGGGAGGAACCTGGCTTTTTAATCTGCTACCACCTCCCTCCCTGTAGGTATTGTGGAAGAATTGAGTTGTTGGCAGGGCAGTAGAAAAGGAGGTGGTTTGGCAGTGTGGGCCAGGGGAGGGTGTTTGGGACTGGGTTTGTTTTACCATCTCCCAAGAGATTTTCTTTATAGCTCTGGTGGTACATGTTTTTACAGCTTACTACTTTTAGTATCTGTCACTTGAAAAGAATAGATGGTCTAGATACATGGGGAAAAAAAACATGTGCAAGCAGCAACACGTAACCAACAAAAAGAAAACTTTCCCATGAAATACCCAAGTGATACAGATGTTGTGGGCTGCTTAAGGAACTGCGGGTTAGGGAGAGACTCAGCGCTTCTGGCTAGCTTTTGGACCCAGAGGCTGCAGATGAGAGCCTTCAAGCTCCCTTGGGTCGGATGCCAGATGATCCAGCAGCCCAAGGGCCATGCCAAGACGTGGTACCTTCCAGCAGCTGTAGCTGGCAAGGGTCTCTTCCCAGACTCCAAACCAGAAACTGGAACTCCTCGTGTGCCTTTGGCCCCAGTGCTGTAATTAACTGCTGCATGGACGAGCAGTGCCTGCTGGGGCTCCTGGTGACACAGGGGTTTCAGTGTGCACAGAGGCAGAGGTGAATCCCCTCCCTCAATTCCCAGTGGACGATGAACTGGTGGTACTCCTTTTGCCCCTTCATTCGGGGACAGCCCTTATTAAAGCAGATGGTGGCTTAGATTCCCAGGCCACAGTGATTAGTGGCTGTGGTGTTCCCCGCGGGATCTGGGCTACAGTGTCCCCTTGGGGGTGCAAGTTCAACTTTTAAACCCCTGCACAAGAGCTGACTTTTGTTCCCACCAGTGGCACAATTAGGATGGGCTCAGGGTGGTCCTGGGGAGGACCTCAGCCTTCCTGTAATTGCTGATGACAACAACCACAGGCCGGCTTTGGACATGGCCCACATTCTTGTGTTGTCACCACTGTGCTGTGTGACTTTGTGAGGACGTTTTCCAGTGGGTATTGGCCTGGAGCCAGGCCACAGCCCAAGTTACTGGTTAAACCCATGGTTTTAATGCGCTAATCCCCGAGTTTGAGCTACACGTACTGTGTGTCTGTGTGTGTGTGGTCTTGAAAACTCACCAGTCTACTTGCAAATGAAAAAAAACCCGAAAACACTATAATATTTGCCCATTTGTTGCCATGGTGATGGAGGAGTGTGGGACAAAAGAAAGATATTCCGGTTGCCCTCGGGCCTGTGAACAAGCAGAATCAGAGAGAGTGGGTGAGAATGTGCTGTTAATTGTAACCAGAAATGCAGTAAGTCAGCCATCATCACTGCAAAGTGTTCTTCAAACCTCCTTTCATGTCTCAAAATGACATCCTGTAAAAGCTGGTGAAAGCACTGACAGCGGGACTTCCATTGTACCGGGCGAGACTTGGCCCATAAATTAAGCAAGCTGAAAACCTAGCCTTGCTCCCTCCAGGTATTCGTTTTCCTCACTCTATCGATAACCTGGCAGGAGCAGATCTCGAACCAAATGTTATCTCGGCGCTGCCAGGACTTGCCGGCAGCTGGAGGGGGAAGGCAGCGCTGCTGACTGCCGGAGATAACAGGTGGAATGCAACAGGCGCTGCTTTTGTCTGCCGTAACTTGCACTTCAAGGTCTCGGATGCTGCCGGGCCCTTTGCTGTCCCAGCCTGCAGACCTTCCTGCCAGCCTGGACAAACGCACGCAAAAGAAATCCGAGGCATTTCACAACTTCCAGGTTCCAACAGCGTTGGAAAAAAAAATGCATACCCCCCCTATAAAACTCCCCCATGCATTTTTCGTGCTAAGGAGGCACATTGCTGCTTCTTGAGTACAGAACATGGGCTCAGAAATTAACTGTAATGGTTGGTTCTCATTCTGTACGTGCACAACGTTTGGCATGATAAGTGTCTGCATCTTCTGTAAATCTTCTGTAAATCCCTCTTCAATTATGTGGAAGTGTTTGGTTTAATTTAAACCATGGCTGCTCCCACCAAGTTTAAAAATAAAATAACATAAAAACAGAACCACCCAAATCAGTCATAGTATCTTGGTCATGTTTATGTTATATATATATATATATATATATATATAGTTAAATTTGCTCCTGTATAAATGGAAACCTGAAGCCCACTCTCAGAGCTACCTAGTTTGTAAAGTTTCAAGAGGCTGTTGGATCCATGTGTAGTTGGTTCTTCTGAGAAATTATTTTCTTGTCTCAACTTACATTCTTCTATTTGCAAGAACCCAGAAGGTAATGCAAGACCAATTCCACAAGTACAAAAAAGCCAGTACTCTTGGTTCAAGGATGCCCAGGCACAGTATTTTTAGAGGCAGTATTACATAGCTCTTGCTAGGTAAAATGGATTTTTCAGAAGCGAAAGAGCAGTGTGTTAAAAATGCGCCCAAATTAAATGCAGTCTTATTGATGTAGTTTTAAACACAAAGCTGGTCAATATAAAGATCACAGGATCTGGCTTACAGTCATCAGAGATGGAAAAATACCTATCAGGAAAAGCTCTACAAGGGCGGAATCTGGTCCCTCCGAAAAGAGTGCTGGCTCTCATCTTTCATTGTTCTTTCTTCCATTAACTTGATCTTTGGTCTCAGTTCCTGTTAGAAATATCTGTAAACAGTGATGAAGTCCTAGGCCAGGCCGTTAACCAGATGTTTAACATTGCAAGATGATCTGTGCCTCTAGCAGACTAGATAAAGAAGACAGATACGAGAGCTATTATTATTATTAATAACAATAACAATAGTTAATAATAATAATAATGATGATGATAATAATAATAATAATAATAATAATCTTCAGGAAATAAGACATAATATGTTCATTTCCTGAAGGATCTGTCTGTCACCTCTGAAGCAAATAAGGCTGCTGGAAATGTGGTTCACATTGCAGAATCATCCCTTTCAGAATCATCAGGCTCAAGCATCCAAAGCCGAGCTAATATTTTAGTTTAACAAATATGAGAGTGCAGTTCATCTGTATTAATTTGGTACTCAATCCACCACCAAGTTCTTGACTGAAAAGATACTTGAAGAACAGATATTACAGAAACTGACCTTGTAATGGGGTGTTGCAATTATTTTAGTTTAGTCTCAGTCGATACAGGGTTCAAATCTCTGAAGCTTCCATCCCCACACAGGTGATATGCTGGGAGCTCCTGGACCATGGCTAGTGCTTGGAAAGGCTGTGTTCTCAGGGAGAGCTGCCTGGAAAGCCTTCCCAGAAAAGACATGGCTTAGCCCAGGCTGATGGTGTTCAGGGAAAGCTGCAAAGTGCATTTTTAAATTCATAAAGTCTTCCCCTGACCTAACTGGTACATAAACCCACACTGACAGTGCTCTTCACTGAGGAAGGAAGCACGGAAAAAAGCCAATAGTTTTACTTTAAGTTTTTATAGCCCAGTAGTTTTGTACAGCATGGTAGGCAATACATAAAGGAAAGGTGTGTGGAACCATCAGTTTAGAGAATTAAATTCTATGTATTATGTAGCCATGATTTATAAGCTATGGCTAAGGCATTATTTAGTCCCATTCACAATCCTGAGCATTTAAAAGTTAAAGCCTATCACTGCAAAAATGAGGCAGAGAAGGAGATCTGCTTTAAATGTACTTTTAATTACTGCTAGAGAGCTTTTATGAAGAACAGACCACAGCACTTCCTATTGTTTTACATTTTGTCCTGTTTTAGAGCCTCAAGAGTGATGTCATAACAGAGGGAAACTTGTCATGGACACACATTAAACCCTGGACACAAGGAGAAGACCTTTGATAACAGATATTCAGATACATAGATGGGTAATTCAATAAGGGGAGAAAATGCTGAATTAAAGACATTTTTAGAGTTACTTATAGGGATGTCTCAGAAATTCTACCTCTGTTCAGAGAAGCATATGCTGAACTGCAATCAAATTATTATGTCCAGATCTGCAATTTCAATCATTTATCCCATTTATAGGGGTCTTTTTGTCTTGAATTAGGCAAAATGTGAACCCAACAGGAAATTAAGCAACTAAGCAAAATCAGGAAATTCACTCAAGTGGCTTAGTCAGTGGAATGCCACTGCTGTCTTCAAACTAAAACTCCAAAGAGGTTGAACTGGAGTTGGATTTTCAAAGTGGCTAATGTGCTTTTAATTTGCACAAGGTTGGTAACCAGGAAAAAAAATACATTGCTCTCATGAAGCTTGCCTTTAATTTTTTTCACAGAAGGCTTCAGCATACAGAAATACATAATGAGTTGAAAAATGTAAAAAATCAGAACAGCTATTTTAATGACAAAATTTGAGATGCTTATTTTAAATAAGTACCCACTGTTTATGGAACATTAAAAAAGAACTGAAACAGAAAAAATACACTCAAAGATAACACTTCTTCCTCAAAACATATATTTGATGATAGCTCTTGGGAAGAGAGGAATTCTTTTATCTGTTTACAGTGCCTCCCTGCATTTGGGATCTACAGATCTGTACGTAGAGTATTTAAAGTGATTTTTCTGGGAGGACAAGCTACATTTTTTGCTTCACAGAAATCACTCCACTGTGCTAAACCCTCAAAACAATTTCTTGCTTGCAGATTACCATGATTATTTACCTACACAAAGTACCTAGGAACTCTTGTGATGGTCGAGGTCCCTGTTGTGCCGGGCAGTGCACCAACACAGAATAAGTGTATAACCCTTGCCAAGAGGCACACAGGAGCCAAGAGGTGTCTTTTTGTAGTTTAAAAAGAAGACAGAGGTAGCATGGCTGATCTTTATTATAATTCCAGTGGTCCTCATTGTGTTGATCTACTGCAGTTTGAAATCAGACATTTTGTTGTGATTTTAAATAATTATTGCTGCTTACACAGCAACGCACTGCACTTGTCTTTGATTTAAACTAAGCCATGAGATGTTTCATTAGCTTCAAGAGGAAACCATGGAGCCTCGCCCTGTGGGTAACAGATTTGGAGCTGGAAGGTTTCACTGCTGCTTTCTGAGCCCAGTACCTGTGTCACACTCTTCCTGCTCAGTTCCTTCTTTCTGGGAGTCTTTGTGGGCAGCCTTTGCTGGACTTGTAACAACTCCTGTTCAGTATTCAAATAACAGCTGTAATTAAATCTTCTGCTTTTAACCAACAGCATCAGAGATGAGGGAGGAAAAAAGATTAGATTTATACCAGATATAAGGAAGAATTTTTTTATGATGAGGCTGCTGAAGCACTGGCACAGGTTACCCAGAGGGGGATGCTCCATCCCTGGACACATTCAAGGTCAGGTGAGCTGGAGCTCTGAGCAACCTGATCAAGTGGAAGATGTTCCTGATTCCCTGATCATTGCAGGGGGCTTGAACTAGATGGCCTTTAGAGGTCCCTTCCAACCCAAACCATTCTGTGCCTCTGTGATAACACACAGCCACTGTTACGTGTCATCTGTGCTTGTCTGTGCATATCTGTACACGATGTAACAAATTTAAAACCAGTTGGGCAACTTCAACTGAATTTGGTAGAGGTTTAGAGACCTTCTGGAGATTGCACAAAATTCATGGAAGTACCCAAATGAATAGAAAATACTCCACAAGTACTTCTGCTGAACACAAGGCTTCTTAGTCAGCCTCCTGTCAGCTCAGACAACAGAGAACACAGAAAAAAAACAAACCAAATTTGTGAGGCTTTCTCCTACCCCAAGTGCAGAAAAAGTTTCAGCCAGGACTTGCATCTTAGTCAGCCTTGAAATGCATTCAAAATACACCAAGTTTCATTAAAACAGATGTTAAAATGTACTAGTTCAAATATTATCTCCTCCCTTCTTCAGAAATATCCTAGATGTCTCATAGTTCAAAACACAGAACAGTTTATGTGGGTGTTTGGAAGTGATGAGGAAACCCCTCTTTCTACAGGACTGATGGATGGCCCTTGCTCCCTTGCACAGGGTTGATTGGGGGTCAGGAAGACATTTCCCTCCCAGTCAGGGAAGAAGGGACATGAAGATTCATTTGTCTTTTTTTATCCCTTTCCTCTACAGCCAGTGGCCTGGCTGACCTCCTGAATCACTCAGGTCATCATAAAAAAGCCTCAGGCCATGGTGATCACTCTTGCTTTCTGCTTGAAACACAGGTTACCCTCCTGAGAATGAAAATGCTTTAGTTTAATTGAAACCTTTGGGCTTAATATATGAGTACCTTTGTTAAATGTAAAGGCCTGAGGTAAGCAGAGGTCACACTGGTGCAGTTCAGAGTGTCTGGGGGGCTTGAGAGGCAGAACAGCCTTTGCTTTAGTGAAAGGTAGACAAGCACAACAGGCTGTGAAGGCCTTTGAATGAAAAGATGGGGAGTTTGTGGCTGGTACAACTAAAATACAGCACAAAAATAGAGCCACCAGAGTTAGGAGGAGGAGGCTTGTGTGGCTAAAGGACATGGCTAGACAGCCACTGCAGCAGCAGTGAGTGGGTCTGGATAGGATGGGATTGTGTTAGCTGAGGGGAAAACTGAGAGGAAAGGAAAAGTTCTGTTCGAGTCACAGTGGGCTCGATCTCTCAATGTGTCAGGGACAGGATTTCTGACAGGCTGTGATTTCAGCTCGAGCGGAGAAGGCAAGTCTGGGAGCATGAGTAGAAACATGGTGTTTGAACTGCCTTCTGCATGGGAAATTATCCAGAAATATAAGATGTAAGAGAAAACCCTTCAATACATGAATATCCCCCATGATTAGCATGCACAAATCCATGGGAAGAATTCATGGTTAAAATCTTGGGTACATATCACTCTGCTTGGCTGAAACACCAGGAAAATTCATCTCTATATTTCATCTCTGTTTTGATTTGAGGATTAAAATAGTCCCTGCTTTATCTAACCACAGGCAATTTAGGAATGAGATGAAGTGATATACAGATATTATTGGCTTGCAATCACTTTGTTCTCCAGTGAAGTTTCACGTTTGAAAGATCTTTGTTTTCTGAGAGAAGGTAAAAGATATTAAGGCCTGACACTGTGACACTGCCCACTGCGTATCTTCTATCACTTCACAGCCAAATTTGAGGCAGAATTAAAGAAAATAATACCTATGAAAGTATAAACTATTCTAACACTAACAAAATATTTATCCAGTGTGTTTCCACAGGAAAATTAATTTGCTAATTGCTCTCTCAGATTCCTGGGTAAGTAAAAACAGAAAAGCACCAGAACAGTGCTAACTACAATCTCCTTGAAACAAAAAACAAACAAAACAAACAAAAATTGCACAACAACAACAAAAAACACACAAAACCCCACCAAAAACCCAACAAAAGCCAAACAAAATAAACAAACAAAACCATCAAAAACCCAAAACAAAACCAACCCAAACCAGCCCAAACTAAACAAAAACCCTCTAACCTCAACTCATAAAAAACAAGAAGCAAAAGAAATGGCTCATACAGATATTCTATATTAAGGATGGTGAACCATAACAAGTGTGATATGCTGTGCAGAGTGAACTTTAAGTAACAGGGCTCATTAATCAAATTCATTTGTTAGTTAAATGCCTTCCCTATGCCTTGTATTGGAAATCACCAGAGGAGTTTGCAGGAGCTCTGCAAGCCCCGTCCTGGCAGAAAAACTGCAAACCTGAGAACTCCAGCAGCAGGGTGCACGTACCTGATGCACCTGTGCTGCCCCAGGCTTTTTCAAGGAGACACAAACTGGGGAAAAGTTCTGGTCTGAGAAAAAGCTCAGTCAAAAGATGAACAAGCCATTTGGAAAAGCAGACAAATGTTGGAAAGTCTAGGAAGGAAGTGCTGTATACAGCAAAAAGAACAAGGCCCTTGGAAATGTATGTAGGAAGGACTAGAAACTTGAGTAGGCAGAAGATGCTTTGGCTGAACTCTTAGTGGTTTAGAGTTCTCAGGAGTGGGGCTATTCCTCAGGGACTGCAGTGAAAAGCTGTATTGGCTCAGCACATGGAGCTTGATTGGCCCTTTTTGAAATCCGCTGGCTAATTCATACCCTGGAAAAGGAAGTATATCCTGGCCAATTGGCTCAATTTAAGAAGAACAGCAAGTGTGTAGCTGGAATAACAGGTAAAGGAGGTGAAAGGCTGGATGTAGGAAAAGTCAGCTGTGTGCAGGGGGCACGGGGTGGAGTTACCCTTCCATGAAATCCAATAAAAACTGATCTGGTCATGATTAACTCAACATTTTCAAAATCCTTTTAAGAGTTCACAAGGAACATAATATCTAGCCAGCTCGTAGTGGTATGTGAGAGACCCCTGACTCTAATATCCCTGGATGTCAGCCCTCTACTTGTTTCAGATTTTGATGCTGAACACTGTTCTGCTTCTCAGTTCCAGCTTATTTATTTAGCATTCTTATTGCTTTATCTCATTTATAGCAAGCTTGTGAATGTAAGTAAGGAAAAGTACCTTATACAATAACTTCATCTCGTTGAGCAGTCTGAGCAAGGTCTGCATTAAACCCACCAACTGATACATTAGTGGCAGAACTTCCTCTTGTGCCCAGAACCTGTGAAACTGCTCAACAGAGAGAATGGAGAAGTGTGAAAAGCAGCTTTGATGGGGCTCAGCCATGCTCGAACATCCCCTCAAAACAGGAAGAACATCACAGTGAACTCAATACCCAAGTGGTGCCTCCTGTACCTGCTCTGTGTCAAACTCCAGAATCAGTCCAGTGTCTTTCCTCACCCCTTGTATGGGGACTCCCTGGGCTGGGAGATGGAATCCACATTGCCCTTTTGCTCCTCAGGGGGGGGAGTGCAAAGTGACCCTGAGGGAAACAGGATCAGTGAAGGATTTTATTGGATCTGGGCTCTTTCTGAAAGGCCTTCATAAATGTGTCTTTTAAAACAGAGGCCCCTTTGTCACTATATGTATTTTATGGGGAAGCAGATGAATGGCCAACACTAACAGTGATTGCTACAAGAAGAGAAATAGCATGATTTGGGGTAAATTTGGGTAAACCAAAATTTAAATTGGGGTAACCTGAGAGAGACTTGCTGTCCCAACTGAGACCTGCTATCCCAACCTGCTTGTCTTGCTTCTGTAATTCACTGTTAAAAGAACACTGTATGCAGTAAATACACTAAGTTTTGAAGCAGTAATGTTGACCTAATCAGTGTCCACAGCAAAACACTTTGCAATCAGTTTGAAAAAGTGTTGGAAATGCTCACCTGACCTTTACGAGCAGTTGTGCACGTTGCAGAGTGTCTGAACTACTTTTGCACTTCATGACCTTACATCAAATAGATGCTGGGCTCCTTGTCTACAAACAGTATGAAAATAATAGCAAAAAAAGAACTGAGTTGCACAGTCTCCTCTGCTTCCCTTCCTGATCTTAGGTGGTAATTTGCCTAGATAGGCAGCAGCTTAGTTGTAACACACACCCATAGCATTCAGGTCTGTCTGTTGTTTTTGCCCAAGAGGCAATGCCAGAGTGTCACTCATGTCTATCTGCCATGCTCTAAGGAGGGGAAAACATTCCCTTTCTTGAGTACCTGGATCCATGACCTGGATGTGGAGACAGGAGGTTAGAGGAGCTGCTATTTCTTTATGGAACATAGGGGTCAAGATGGACCAAACTCATCCTGTAGTGAAGCCTTCCACATTCTTAATGCAGCAGTTTAGGTGCACCAAAATAATGCTCAGAATGACATCTTAGAGAAGCCATGCCATCCATTGGTTCCCTAGGTGAAAGCTGTCCCCTGAGGTTCATTCTGATTGCACCTATTTCAGCTTGTGCTTTGTTGTAAAGACAGCTTTGTATCTCTCCTTAGTTTGTTTTCTTTCCCCTCTGTTTTTTTTTCTTTTTCTTTTTAATTTAGAAACCTGCCTACATTCGTGTCTCACTCTTTTGTTGGAAACAGATGGCCCTTCCTGAAGACACAGTTGAGTGAACAGACACAGACCACTTTACCATGTGGTAGCATGTTTGTAATTAGATATTTAAAGTGCTAGACAATTACTATCGAACCTTGTCATGAGGGAAATTTAGGTCTGTGTTTACCAAGATCTGAATTATAAACTGGATCCCTGCCAGGGCTTTACTCTTGGGTATAAAACCAAAGAAGACTCTGGTTGAATATTGAGTGACATTGATTAGAGCTACCACCTGCCCTGTCTCAGACATGATCACCCACTCCTCTCTGGCACCCTATCCTGTAGTTTTTATTGACTGTTGTATGTGGTTTCCCCATCCAATAAGTTTTGTGATCATAGGAGATAGCACCTCTGTAACATTTCTAGTTAAAGGCGCATCTTCCCATGTGGTTTTGGACTACAGAGAGGTAAAAGCAGTTCCATCCCAAAAGAAGCCAGCATAGAGCCATTGTCACTTTGGGAAAAAAGCAGATAAAGTTGGAGACAAGAATGGAAAGTGATAGATCAGGGAAAAAATTACAGGGGAGCATTACAGAAGAAGAGAAAGATGTTCAGGGATTTATCAAATGCGTAAGGTAGTGTAATTCCTGCAAAGTTTTGCCCTAGGTGGAAATACCCAGCCTGTGGAAGCTGAGAGCAGCAGCGCTGGCTGCTGGGGAAGAGCAGCTGTGCCCCTTTCACGAGCCTCCCCCAAAGCTGTAGCCGTGGCTGTGACTGAACAGTTGCAATCAAGAAACTTCAGATTCATACCTCTGGTATGAATACCTCAGGTACCCTGCCTGAAACAGAAATAGTATAGGAGTCTGGAGGAAAGTACCATGGAAACACAAATGTTTGCAAACTATGGAAATGGTTAAAGTCATAGGTAAAGGAAAACCAGTTTTACGTCAGAATCTCACACCTGAGCTGCTCTACTCCACTGGAGTACTTATAATGGTTGTGAAAGACAAATTATATCATGACTTCATTTAAACAAACAAACAAAAAAATTGTTAATTCTAAGTTTGGATAAGGATTTAGCAACTAAACGCTTCAGGGGATAACTTGTTTTCAATGGGGAATTCTGCGAACAAAAACTGATTACAGGATGGAGCCAAATCCCTGCCAAGGATACGAACAGGATCATGGAAGCAGATGAACTACAATTTCCCATGCACCAGAATCCAAAATTGGGCCAGGAGCAAAATGAGCACAATCACAAAGCATTTCAAGAGCCTGGACTGAGCAATGGCAGAAAGCTGTGTACTTTCTTCTGTGTACCTGTAATCACTTGCAAGATCTTTCTGAAGAGAGGTATGTGTTGATCTTACAGAGAACTAGAACACTGGTTTAAATATTCATTGTATAATCAGGGGAGGGAATCTTGGAAAACTATGTGAAAAAAGTACTGTGGGGTTGTACAGAATACAAAAGAGGAGAGGATGGGAGAATACAGAATGGGAGGAGAATAATGAAGATCAGCAGTAAAAGCTGGTAATGTTGTTTAAAATAAAATTGGGTTTAACGTATTGGTCTCTTAAGGTTCAAATTTGAAAGTAAGCTAGCCAAAGTAAGCATTTCCCAGGATCACAATTTTGGTTTGGACTCTGCATTGCGACATTAACTCGGTTATCTCTTGCAGCATTGTCCTGTAATTCAGCAAAATCTCACAGGGAAATAAGGTAAATTAAGCTGAAAAACTCGTGGGTCAAAGGAAAGGTGAGTGAAATACAACTCCATGTGCAAAGACAGAGGAACAGGTTGCAGAAGGCTGAAACAACAGATGGTTGTCACAGAGACAAGAAGAGCTTGATAGCAGCTACCGTGAATAAGAAATACCTGCGCCGCAGTAACGCTAGGCCTGTGGGCAGCAGTAAATCAGGGTTTGGTTTCTCATGACGTTAAGGGATTGTGCACCCACATAAAGCAGCCTCTGCCCTGACAAGCGCACGGTGTAATCGCTGTCCAAACACATCCCACTTCCCCGCTCCGGCTGACTCACGGCGGCCTCTGAGAAACTCCCATAGGAACGGCTCCTGTGGGGCGGGCAGCAGACGCGGCGCGGCTTTCTGCCCCGCGCCTCGGGGCCGCGGGCACCCGCCGGCGGCTGTGGCGGGCAGCGGCGAGCGGGCAAGCAGAGGGCAGTGTAAGCACACGGACACAGCGCCGGAGAGCGCCGCGGGCCGGGGGGCTCCGGGGCCGCCGCCGCACCGCGGCCTGCTTGGGAAAGGCAGACACATCGTCATGACCCCATTCTTATTTAAAAAAAAAATAATAAAAAAAAATCCTAAATTTGGATAGGATTTAGCAATAAAGTGTTTCTGGGGGTAAATTGTTTTCTGTGGGGAATTCTGCGAGTAAAAGCTGATTACAGGGATGGAGCCAAATCCCTGCCAAGGATATGGACAAGGACAGTGGAAGCAGATGAACTACAATTTCCCATGCACCAGAATCCACAATTGGGCCAGGAGCAAAATGAGCACAGGCAGAAAGGGTGCCAAGAGCCAGAAGGAGGCGGAAGAGAAATCGGAAGAGGAGGAAGAGGAAAAGGAGGAAGAAGAGGAAGAAGACGAGAAGGAAGATGAGGAGGAGGAAAAGGAGGAGGAGGGTGCGCATCCCCCCTTGCGGCTCCATCCGGGCTCGTGATTACGTCATCACCCCCGCGCGCGAAGCGCGTTTTCCCCTCCGCGCGCCCCTGGCCCCTCCGCACGCGCGCTGCCCAGNCGGGGGGCAACGAGCGCGGCCGGCAGGTAACAACAGTCGGGCGGATAACAGATAACAGCCGTGTAGGCGACAGCTGGACAGGTAATAACAGCCCTGCAGGCAGCAGCCGGATAGGCAGCAGCCCCGCTGTCGGCCCGTATGCAGTGCGGGGCAGAGGGGAGGCGGCCCGACCATCCTTGGACCCCTCCGCGGAGCCCCGGGGGCCGTGCGCACCGCGCAGCTCCGGGCGGGCGGGGCAGCGAGCGCGGCCCGGGGGACCCTGCGGGGCGGGGGTGTCACCCCGAGGCTGCGCTTCCCCGCAGCGGCACCTCCTGCTGCCGCAGGGCTGCAGGCTGCTCATCCCTCCGGTTACCTCGACAGATAGGTGAAGCGGTGTGGATATCGTACATTTTGTTGTTATTGTCCGTGCTCGGCCCGGGCCGCGCTCCCTCCGCACCGCCGGGCTGCTGCCGTGCGCCCGCTGGGAGCTGGAGGCGGTCACCCCGCCGGGAGGCAGAAAACCCGTAACCCCCAAAAATTAAGTTATTGGCGTTAATAGGCGCTGCTGAGGCGGGATCCGGGCCGGCTGCGCGGCGCTGCCGTGTCTCCCAAGGGCCTGGCCTGGCCCGGCCCGGCCGTGCGGGGAAGGGAAGGTGCCCGGCCGCGGCGGGGCTCGGACATTCCTTTGTGCCGCTGCCCTGGAAACACATGTCTGCAGGCACGTACCCCGGCGATTTTGAGGCGATTCCCCCCTGTCTGGCTCAAGGATAGAGTTACCTCTCTCGAGGTGCCTGTTTTTCCACAATAGCTGCCTTCCATAATGATTTGTGGGTGGAAACGGTGGTTATTTTCTTCCTTCCCCTCCCCTCAGCAGTAGAAAAGTTGATTTCTAGTTTATGGCCCCGAAGTGTAAGGACCAGTTGGGCTCAGTGGAGGACTGAATGGGCTCTTTGTGTTATCCCAGGTTTTCTAAGGGCAGTAACATGGCTTTGTTCTGGTTATTTGGCTTATTAAACGTCTTCTGGCCTGCTGGAAGGCTGGATAGAAATGTGGTTGAAATTCTGGGTGCTGTTTCAGGAGGTCGCCTTAGGTCCTATGAGACAGTGCAGGCGCCCGCTGTGGAGGCTTTTCAGGGTTGGTATTCAGGGATCTGAACTCCTGGGGTTGGGATGGAAAAGTTCAGGCATTTTCTCCTTTAGGGAAGGACCTCCCCATCCCAGCATTCAGAAGTTTTGGAGCAGCACCTCAGCTTTGGGGTTTCAGGGTTGAGAGGGACCGGGTGATTCTGTCCCTGGCTTTCACCATGAGCACCAAGTCCTCTGCCTGGGGATGAGTTGAACCGGCTGGTCAGATCCATTTTCTGGTTCGCTGTGCCTACATTAAAATTAGCTCCTGAGAGCAGTTGCATTGCCTCCCGTTCATTTGCCTGGCTGATAGCAATGTTTTTGTCAGAAAAATTTGCCTGTTTTGGCAGAACCAGTAAGTTTGTATCTCTTGTGGCAAGCTGAAATGTTTCTGGGTGTGTTTTAATTGTGAATGGTCTGCTTGCTTCTAGTCAGGCTTATGAAATGTGGAGCACAATGTTTGCTGAATAGCAAAAACTTTCCTGATGAAGCATGTTACTTGATCTGGTTTTATTGGAGGTGCAGTGTACTTGTTCAAGCCCAAAGAGCTTGTATCCTTACAGTTACTGAGCTTCCAAAAATGCCTGGAAGAGTTGCGCTCAGAGGCAGGAGACTAAAACATACATTTTAAGTAGTTCTACATAAGCTGGTGGAACTCTGAACTAGAAAATGGGTTCACTACTCACTCATTTGGAATTTCCTTGAAATACTGTTCATATTAACATGTCTGCTATTTTTAATGAGCCCTATTTTTTTGTATCAGTAGCAAGATGCTGCTCTTCGTTGTATGGAAGTAAATGCCACCTATTAGACACAAACTCAAAATAGGGATCTGCAAGATCAGCCTCCTAATGATATGATACCCTTTTGGGATGTTCTGTGGTAATCTGGCAGTCCTCTAGCGGCCTTTACCTGCCAGTGCGTAACCCATAGTTATTGTCTCTTTAAATGGGGAATTAAAGTTGATTAAATAATTGTAAAGGGATATTTTAAATTCTGGATGGTTAAACTTCTCTACTTCCTTTCCAAAAGCTGTTTTTTTTCCTGCAGGGTACTATGATTCAGAAGAATGAGGAGGCTGAAAGAAGAAATACTTATATTTGCAACCATTGTGTTAAGCTTTGGAAGTTTAGTAGAGGTGTAAAACTATATTAATGAAAGTATGGTAGGCAGATAAGCTGAAAGCCTGACTGAACTGAGAAGACTGCAATTTATTGCATGGATTGCTTTATTTAAAACAAAACCTTGAAGGATTTACTCTTTCCTTTAGGAATTCCTTGAGAGTCTGGTAGCCATTACTGTGGCTCCCTTTTTTTAGTTCCTTCTTTTCCCTTCTCTGTGCTTTCTCCCCCTTCCTCTGTTGCCTCCCCCCATTCTACATTCCTTTGTGTTAGCAGTGATGATGGCAGTTCTAGTCACCTCCTGTGGCTTGATAGATTATTCCCTTTAGAATCATGGTGTACTTAAAACTTTCCAAACACAATTCTTTCCTTGCTCCTCCACTTTTTTGATGCTGGCTTTGAGTTTTGTTCTAAAAATTTGTCCTCTGTGGTTCTGCTTTGTGTTGTCTTAAAAACTAGTAAGAAGTCTCCTTAAGACTTTAGTGGAAAATACTAGTATTTATGTTACGATTTACATTTCTTTTTGTGTATGTTGATGATCATAATATAAACAGAAATTCTGTATTTTGGCAACAGGGAGTTTCTCCCCTGCAAACTCACAAGTTCTGTGCTTTCTTTTTACACAACACTTTGCTTGCTTTAAACTGTACTTTTTATTTTTGTGGAATAAACTTAGACTTTTTGATTACTGCATTCTTGAGATCTGGTAGTCACATAAGAATGATCTTGCAGGTACTCTGTTTCAAGATTCAGGAGATTCTTGGCCATTATGGAATTAGCTGCAGCTTTTACTTTAGATATTGTAAGTAACATAACCTTGCTGGAGGGGTGAAACTACTCATAAAAACCTGTGGAGGGCTTTATGAGCACTCCTGAAGGAAGGGTTAATCAGCACAAGGAAGCCCTGTTCAGTTCTAGGGAAGGAGTTCATGACTAGAAGTACAGCTACTTGAAGTCAGGGCAGTGTCTGATACTTTGTTGGCAGGTAAGTTTTAATCTCTTGACTCTACACCTGTGAGGGAGCCCTTTACATGGACAGTGTGCTCTTTGGTTGTCATGAAGTTTGTGTCCTTAACGAGATCTTAGCACTGAAGTACTGCAATCTAGTGATGAGCCTTTAAAAGAAAAACCAAACACCTTCACTTTGTTGGTTTCTTTTAACTGTTAACACTCTGTTAGGGGAGTTGAGACAGTCACATTTTCAGAAAATGGTTTTCTTTAAGGATTTTCTTCTCACTCAAGAGGAGGCCTGTAAAAAACAGGGGGGTGTGGCATATTTTTAACTCCTTTCCAAGCTGCTCTTAGATTTTTTTTGTGATGATCCAACTGGATATTTTGGTACTGTTAAGTGTTAGAGAAACCTGGAATCAAGGTAACTGTCAACTCTTCACATAGCCCTTTCTACATTTAGTACTGTTTTGACTTTTTTGGTTATTTCAGGGAATGATACTAGCAAGCTGGCAAGAAGCTGCTCAGCTAACTGCTAATACTTTGCAGTGGGTGTAAATAACTTCTGAAGGCCATGTTTCTGTTAATTTTTAGGTTGAGGGGAGGAAGTAGTCAGGGTTGTTACTAAATACATTATCTGGGTTATGGCTCTCAGTTTACTGACAGCATTGTTTTTTTAAGCAAGCAGTTGAATATTATGCTTTAGGGTAATATGAAATGTTTCAATTAGGATATTTACTGAGTTATAGAAACAAAACTAATATATTTGGCTTTCTTCTGTTTGAACTCGAGTGTATTCTGGTAAAATGCAGCTGCCATGTTTTGCAGGTTGGGTGTTAACAGGAAGACCAAGCATTCTAATCACCTGATGTTCACATCATTGCTCTGAACCTGATATGACAACATTGTTTTAAGTTCCTGTGAGAATTAAGCTGTAGGAAAGCACTGGGGAGAATTGTCAGTGATGTATCAGGCCCAGAGCTTGGGATATCCAGTGCCAGTGATGGCAACTGCTCTTCAGTGTGTGTGAGTCTGTTTATGCAGATAGAGCCAAGGGTGTGAAATAAAACTGTTTTGCCTGGAGCTTTCATTAGAAGTGTCATTTGCAAAACTGACTCTGTGTACCAAGTCCTACACGTCATTGTGGGGTGGGCATTTGAGCTTCGAGAAAGCTGTTTCTGCATTTGCTGAGCTTCAAAATTGGAACACTCAGCTGGTACAGGAAATAGTTGAAGAAATAACTGCAGCACCGCTGTCTATACCTTTGTTTTTGTGCTTTAGCCTGAGATCTATGATGCTGGGAGACAGGATCTGAATTCCATTTTTTTAAAGGAATACCTATTTCTCCTTAAGACTCCCCTCATCCAGCCTGCCTTGACAACCAACTTGCTGTTTATTTGTTAATTCACTCCAGTTTTCTTGGGTTATGAAAGATCACATTTTTAACTTGCCCAGTTCTACATTAAAGTGAGGGTATTAAAAATGAAGGAGAACGTGTGCTGTCCTAATAAGACCTCATGTAACAGGGCTGTGGCTTTTCTTCTATTGTCACCTCCCCTTGAGCCATTAATAGGAATAAGAGAAACTTCTGTTGGTGTTGTATTAACTTTAGGTCTCTAATTTGCATCTCAAATAACATTATGAACAGCATTAATGCCTTTGAGCTGTTTGGGAGGTTTTTTAATTTGTAGGGTAAATGTGTTTTTTAACCTAATCGGGCAGTTCAGATTATTACTGTAGTGAGCTTAATTTTTGCTCTGCACAGCTTGTGTTGATGTCAGTGGCTCTAAATCATTCCTTCAGTGCTGTGCACATGTATTGTTTCACCTTTTTAATTGTGGCTTTAGATTTTGTCTTGGTAAGGTATTCATCCATCTCATACAGTAACTACTAGATACCATATGATATTTTTGTTCTTTGTTACCCTCAAAAGTTTGTTTAGAATGAAAATTCTTCTTTTAAAGGGTCTTTTTTGTTTAACTCCCCCTGCTTTCACAATGAAAAATGTACTTCTCTGTCTTCCTTCAAGGTTTCTGTTGACCTGACCTCCTTTGGTTTTAGAGGGATAGAAGTTTATCATGTTTAAGGAAGGNTTCCACTGTCCAAAAATAGTATGCAGAATATGCGAGAAGTTAAAGTTTGGAGCCTCAGGTGTGATACAGGTTTTGAAACAGAATTGTGGAAGCATAGTTGAGACAGGATGATGGGTCTGGATCTGGGGTTGTGCCTTTGCAGCTTAGCATTTCTTAGTCAGTAGGTGAATAGCTGCTGAGGTTGCAGCATTTGATACATGGTTTTTGTATCATGTTATGTTTTAGGAAGCTTCTGATCTATGGACTGTTTGAGGGTGTGATTTATTGATTTTTGAAGTGCTGGTCTCCATTTAGATACCTGAGACCTATTTGTACAGTGTTTTTGATGAACTGATAGTTAAAATTACAGTCCTAGTTTAAAAGAAGAAAGGAACCTCTTTGCCCAGTTATCCCAGTGTGATAGTAGTGGCAAATAATTCATTGCTATCTGTTGGAATGGAAGGTAGTGGTGTGTGAGCATGCCTCCAGACTACTGTGCTTCAGAGCGTAATTTGATGCAGTTTTTAGTAAATGAGAGGAGAGAGGGGTAATGAAACAGCATTCAAGAACTACTTACACGAATTGACTAAAGTACAGCATGTATTTCTTGTAGTGGGAAGGGGGAAAGGAACAAGTACCCAGCACTTCATCTTTTCATTTCTTAAAAATGATGAAATGAAACAACAGAGTTGAACCTTGATGAATTTGAGAAGTGTGAGTAACTTGGAGGCTAAACTGAAGTGCTGCTGCCTGTTGTAAGAGGCTACCAAAGGTTAAGAGGCAGCAGGGGTGTCGCTGGTTTGGAGATTGTGCTGGCACTGGAACATGAGCCATCGTGTTCCAGTGCCAGCCTGGTCCTTGGCCTGTTCCCTTCTCAGGATGCGTAGTAGTCCCCTTGAGCTTAGCTGCATATGTGCCTACTGACTTGATCCTTTTCTTCCATTAGCACCCCGTCCTGACCAGACCTTTGTGGTTCAGTATTTGGATAAGCAATTGCTGAACTGTGGGAGCATAGCGTGGACTGCTGCTGCTCTTCTGTTTTCATGCTTCATGAATCAGAACAATGTCATTTAATAAAGCAGGAAAGTACCTGGATAAATACTTGTAGTACCAAACTATTACAGAGTATGAAAAAGGATAGCACTTTGTCTTGTTTTATGCGTTTTAGGTGGCCTATTTATGCTTGAGCTCTTGAGAGTTAATTCCTTTGTGCTTTAGTGACTTTGGATTTTGCGGTTCAAATGCGAAGTCTGGCTGTAACTAATGCTCTTTGCTTCAACTCCCTATCTGTAAAATGCTGCGTATCTTAATTTTTGTTTTGGAGTACTTGGCTGCCGAGCGCAGCATTTACCTTTACCGTCCTCAGGAAGTCCTAACCCAGCCTGAGGCAGTGGGTGTAAAAGGTGCATGCACATGTTTGTGTGACAGTGCCTTGACACCACATCAGTGAAAGCCATTACATCACCCTGCTGGGTCGTTAGAAGGCAAAGCACGCCTGTCTTTCTGAAGTAATAGCCTTCTGGCTTCTCTTGGTCAGAAGAGAGATGCAGCAGGATGCTGCAATATTGCTGAAACTTGCATGCTGCCACAGGAGGGGATTTATTTCTGCGTGAAGAAAGTATGGGGCAGATGTGACTTTTTTTTGGTAATAATAAAATAACCTGATTATGCAAATCCCGAAGTTTTAATTTGAAAAATCAGAAAAGTAACTTCTAGTTCATTGAAACTCAAAAAGCATTGTAGGAGGATAAGCAGAACCATTGCAGGGGCTTGAAACTGAGTTTGTCATTAAAAAAGAAAATAGGGCTGTGAAAGATGTAGGCTGGTTGTGAGTCTCCTGCCCCAAACTGGTATTGCACATCTAATGTGAATCATAACAGAAGCCTGAGCAGCTGTTCTTTCTACTCAGTCCAGTGCTTCACTGTCCTCAGTATTAAAACTTGTGCTGAATATGAAACTGGACATCTTCCTTACTGCAGGTCAAGCTTATTGCCTAATTCCCTGGACGTAAGAGACAGCTATTCCTTCCTCTGTATTAAGTAATCTTTAAAAAATACTTGAGCTGTTCTTTGCAGTGTTCCTGTTTCCTTGTGTCTTGCCTTCCACCCTTGTGATACTTCTGTCCTAAATAAAACTAGTGCATTCTGGTCTTCCTGAGAGGTCATGTTTGTTTCAGCTCTGATCATTCCTGTTCTCTCAAGTGAGTTCATACTGGGCTTCAAGTGTGGTGCTCAAAACCCAAGTCTGTACTGCAGCTGAGACAGTGGAGTGAAAAAATGGCTTCATGTGCCCTGGAGCTGATACTCATGTTTGTGCATCCCCATACATTGGGCTTTTTTACACCAGCTTAACACTCGTTTCAAGGTCAACCTGTTGATTCCCACCTAGCTCACGGCTTTCTTCTGAAGAACTTGCCTTCCTGTTCATTTAATCCTGTCTGAGCGTGCCTTTCAGAACTCACTTGTATCCTATTACTTGCAGAACAGTTTTCCAGCTTGTCAAAGTTATGCAGGATTTTAGGACTGTCTTGCAGTCCTTCCTGCTGTTCTCCCACGTATAACAAGCCTCCTCTGCCAGCAGCAGATCACGGGAAGCACAGAAATGGAACTGAGCTGGGTTCCTGCTCTGTGTGTTCTCCCACGCACCACTGGCAGCTGCTCTCTGGCTGTGATTGTCCCCCAAGGACTGCCTTTGCTTACCTCCCAGCAGCACAAGTCTGGAAAATTTAGGTGTGTGAGCTCACAGGTTCCTCCCTGTCCCTAAACCCTGTTACACTGATGTCCCAGTGAACCAGGTGGGTGTCGCACACCTCTGGTGCTCACAAAAGGTTCCCACTCTTCCCAGAGGTTCTACTTAAGTGTGTGGAAATTGGAGACTGGTTACATGAATTTTGACTTTTTTTCTTAATGCCGGCATAGAATGAAAGCAGTCCTAACCTCAAAATGATGTCCAAACCCTTTTTTTTGTTTTATTTTAAGAAAGCCCCAACCATGTCTTGTTTCTGTCTGTATTTAAATATATCCCATAACAGCCTAAATCTAGTACCTTGCAAATAATTCCAGGTATTACAGAGTGACTGAAGTCATC
>WAAG01001525.1:35596-50484 GCA_013390105.1 Tichodroma muraria | reverse complement strand
GCTGTAGCGTTGTTTGCATCTGCTGTAGCGGGAGCCAGAAAAACAAATGCATTTGAAAAATCAGGCCCCTAAATTTCAGCTGTCTGGGGGAGTGAGACGTGGAGAAACAAACAAACAAATGAAAGTGCTTCAGAGCAGCTTGTCCTGATTCAAGGCATGCTACCGCAGAGATCCTGGTATTCAATATTTTGGGTGGAACCCCAATCCAGCATGCACATGGTCCTTGTAGCCTACTGTGCCTGTGTGCTGTTTTGCAGCCTTTGAAGGAATTATTCAAAGCATAGGTCTTATTTGTCTTCATTTCTACATTGGTCACAGCTGTAGCAAGGCAGTCTGGAGGCAATGAAATGAAAGGCACTGTGTCCAGATCCATTTGCAAAAGGAAGACACTAATTTGCTCTAAAGGCAGAGAGAACTGTAGACTCCTTTGACAGTGTTCTTTCATTGTGCAGACTGAGGGATGACCTTACTTAATTTTGAGATTTCACAGCACTTGATAAATGAAGATCAGTATCTTTGACTGAAAGAAGGGTCATAAATTTGGTGATCCTTGGGTGGCAAGCCTTGTTAGGGTAACAGATCTTCTGTTGTGTAATTCTGAATTTTAACAAAACCAGGAGCCACGTTTGTTGCCTACCTCGGTAAATACCTTATTGATACAGAAGAAAGAAAACAAGATATTTTATTTGCTTTCACCTGTGAGCTCTAAGGGGAAAGAACAGGTATGCAGCACTGTAGGCAGAAAGCATAAAGATATTGCTGTTCTTACTTTTTTCTGCTGGATCTGAATTTGTATCTGGATGCATTTTTGTGTAAGCTGTATATTATGAACAATATTTTGAAGCCATATTTAGTACTGTTCCTTTTCCATGTCTTGACTAAGGCTTAATTTTGAAGCCTTCCTGATGCACATCATTAGAACTAATTCGAATCAGTTTTTTTATCCTTTTTCAGTTTGTCTGTAAATTAGCAGAATAAAGGCCTAAAACATCTAGAATGACACATTTTGATGAATGTAAAATGTCATCTGGAAAGCTTCTTATTTCTTCAAAGTGGAATTAACTGTTCAAAAGTACTCTCCAGAATCGGAAAACTTATTAGAGTATTTATAGAAAGAAATAGGAACTTGGACTGATCCACAGCACCTTGGGAAATAAAAAAGACTTTGGATCACTGAACTGTCATCTCTTAATTGTATATTCCTGTTCCAGAACTCTCTATGAAAAAAAAAAGAATAGATAACTCCTCATTCAAAATAATTATTTCAGACATATTAATTAGTTTTTTCATACAAGTAAAATAAAAGATGGCATGGGAATGGAAAAGGACTTTGACAGCCTTCCATTCTGCTAATCAATTCTTTAGGAGTGTATTGCAGTATGGAAAGGTACATAATTTAAATTGTCTGAGCTTCATTTTTTTTTCCTAACTTTCATTAAATTTAGTCATGAGTGCAGTTTTGTTCTATAAGAAATGAGAAGGGACTGCAATCTAAAGGAAAAAATCATTATAAGGTGGAGATTGTGGGTAGACAATAACCACTAAGCATTTTTTGTGTCTAACCACAGGAATTAAAACAGGCTTAAACTCAGAATAAAGTAAAAAAAAAGTGATATTTTAGTCACGCCAAGGAAACACAGTTGGGGAAAAAACCCTAAAAAGTTGCCATCTGGAACCCTTCTACATGCAGATTAAGCAAAAAATGAGCTTCTTGAGCTTTTCAGTCTTACACGTTGAATTTATTTGTACTCTTAGGAGGGAAAATACAGGCTCTGCCATTATTTACAACAACATTTACAATTTACAATTTATCTGGATTAATTGTGAAGCTAATATGCAAACATTGCTTGAAAACTTGACAGGCATTTTATTTACAATTTTTTATTCACAGGGGAGTGGGTACAATAAAGTGTGTGCATGCTTCTGCATAGCTTTTGATTCAGAGGAGAAATTTGAAACAAATATTAAATGAGTTAAATGAGAGACAGGATCTTAATTTTATATCTACTTCAAGTGTACAAGCAACGAATAAAATAACCTCTGAAGATTAAACCTTTATATTGAATTATTTCAATAAAGAGTTTTTAAAGAAGAGTAGACACATTTTCTGTGACAGTATTCAATATCTGAACAATAAAAAACTATTCAATGATCTCCTTAAATAATTAGCTGGACAATTCCTGTTTCTGTTTGTGCTTGCAGAAGTTGCAGTGAGAATAATGTTATTTTCTGGCATTTATTCCATTGAAATGTTATCTTAATGATTTCCTATTGGCATTTTATTCCATTGTGGATGGACTCTGAGCAGCCCAGTGTGAGTTGTCAGCTGAAATTCAAGCTGTGCCCGGTGATTGACCGCAACAATGGAGTCGGGGAGCATTGATTTCTTGTCCTAATTGGAGGTTTTCCATAAGTTACCAGGACATCAAATCACTCAGGAAGATGCTGGATAGGATTAAGCATGTTTAGAAGATCTGAAACCTGGCCACACAAGCCTTTTGTGCAGCATCTTTTCTAGAAAGAAACAAATTAGAGCCAAATTTTGTAGGCTGGATGCAGAGTTTAGGTCTAAGTCTTCCCCTGATCCTTCCATGCAAAGTAAAGGAATTCCAGTAGCAGTGTCTGGGCTGTTCCAGGAGCAGAGGCTTCCCTTCTGGGGCTCTCCAGCTTCAACAGCACTTTATGAGCACTTTAAATGAGCCCCCAGTCACTTTCAGTGATACAGGCATGCAAGGCTGGGATAAATGGAACGTGATGAAGTTATGTGGTGTCTAGGGGTTACAAAACTGTCCTAAGCACTGATCCCTTCTCTCTGGTGACCAGTTTCAGGACTTCATTTGTTCAACCTCTTCTGTTTCCTTTTCATTGCATTTGGTATCACTGCAGAACAAATCTTCACCTGCTATACACCTACTCCACCTGTGAGTAAAAAAATTCCTAAATTTGCATCAGAAAAGCTAGCTTTGAGTCAAGTATTAATTCAGTATGCACACTGCTGCAATGGTAGATGTATCATTGCACACAAGACAAAGTGACTGAGTTCTGACTGAGCTAAATCTAAATAACAATCACTAAAAAACATGTAAAAGCAAACCAAACAAAGATATTTATCTTTTCCTTTTTATGAATGACTGAAGAACTAGTGTGCATTTAGTCTGTGAAAGATTGAAGGTTGAGCAAAGCAAATTGAGAAGTCTTTTCATCAGAGTATTTAAAACAATTTGGTTTTATTCAGTTTTGGGGGATTTCTATACTTGATCTTTTCACTTTTGGGCCTGGTGAACACATTGGACAAAGGATATTAATATTAAGAAGAAACAGAGGTTTTCTTCTCAGAAATGGAAAAATATATTTAAAGGATTTTAGCATTAATACCTGCAACAGCCACAATTGAATTTAAGAACCAAATGACTAATTCTGAGGAAATATGTAAATAATCTTCCTCACATAAAGAGTCTGATTTAATATTGTGGTTATATTTAGGGTAGTGAAATTATATCTCGATGCATAGCTAAAAATGTATGAGTACATGATTCAAGCAATTTGGTTTTAAATCCTTTTTATAAAATTTAGGCCATAATACATTTAAGAACATGTTAGCTAAATTGACCTGTGCAGTGGTAATGTTGGTCCAAAGCTCCTGTAATTGAAGCACATTACACAACAGGGTTTTAAAGAAGGAATGTTTTTTGGCTTAGACATGTCCTGATTGTAAGATCCAACTCAGAGCAATTTCCTTCTGGAGCTTCTGTGATCTCAGATCACAGTTTTAAAACAAGTCTTTCAGCCTCCCCAAAAGCTGTGTGAATTTAATATCCCTTTTTCTTATGCACAAGATCATAAAGTAGACTAGTGGGCATTCTGCTATGATTTATTTATCAACTAAAGTGCAAGTTTGACTAAGGCTAAAAAAAAAGTTTGAAAATGAGCAGTGGATGGTTGAAATGAACATAGAGCTAGAGCCATAGGAATGTGTCTTAGCCTCTGGTGTGGTCATTCGAGAATTACAGCCAGCTAATTGAAAAAAGTAATTTTTTTTTTTGATACAAAAAAAGTATGAAGGAGAGTTTGAAACTCGATGTGATAATACTAAGAAATTTCTTATCTCTCTGAGTCTGCTGAGAGTCTGAAACAACTGCTCTGAGCAAAGAAGCCAAGTATAAGCCATTTTCAAAAGTTTTTGATGTGAAGAACAGAAAAGGAGAGGAAGAAACCATCCAGCAAAATTCCTCTGCTGCTGTTTCAAACCCAGGGAAACCAGCCCTGCTTCAGAACTGCAGATATTCTGTGGGGGTTCAGATGGCACCTCCCTCAGCTGCCCTAGTCCACACTTAAAAGTCTTCATCCTTGTATACCCACTTCTATTTCCTAGTGGTTTCTCCCCAGCAAGGGCTGAGTGAGTCACGGTATTTCGTATTTCACCACCAGCAGAGGAGTGCAGGAGCAGCACGAGCTCAGGGGCTGGGCTGGAGAGGCAGGCAAGGTGTGGACAGGAATGACTGGTTGAATGCAAGGGTGGGGAAATGGACGCAAAAAAAGGGTGCTCGTTACCTTTTGGACAATATCTCTGCTCCACTTCAAGATGGGAAATCTGAGCTGGTGCTACCTGATTACCCGCCAGATACAAGCTCCACCCTGGATAATTTTCCTGGAGCTTTTCCTGTGGCTGTATTTTGAGGGGAGGAATTCTGAGCTCCAGCAGCTATTAATTCTAGTTCAAATATTTGTGCCAGGCAGCCCATGGTGAGGAAAGATTTCATTATTTTTTTGTCAGGATTCCACATGTGGCAGGGGCTGTAGCAAATGAATTGTAAGAGGCTGGTGAAAGGGTGCATCATCATCCTGACATGCAGTTCACATGTTGCTTATGTTAAAATGCCATTACTTCTCAAAGGGGTTTTACAAGGCAGACAGATTTTGGAGGCTTTCTGAGGGGATGACACACAGTCTTACTGATTCCTGAAGCTTTCAGGCTCCAGGTAGTCCCAAAATCAGGCTTCCCTGAACCCCTGGTTTATGTGGTGGAGCAATGATACCCTGAGGATTGAAGTGGCTGCAAATCAGAAGTTTGGTAACCCAAGGAAGCAAAAGATCAGAAGAAACAGAGGCATTTGGGTACCTTTCTGAAACAGGAAATAAAAATATATTTGAGAGGGATTTTAGAAGATTCAGGATTTCATTATCTACTTTTCTGTTTAAGATGGTAAAATATTAAAAATGCTACATGTGTAGTTCACAACAGAGCCAAAGGAGATTAAATCAATCTCCAAACTCCCAATAAGGATGGTTAATTCTCATTTGTGAGCTGTGAAAGTGACAGTCTTTATTAATCCCTTGAACTTTACAAACAGAAGGTGAGAACAAAGGAGGAAAGGAAGACTCATTTGTTGTTTTTTTTTCTGATGTAAAAATTAATGTTCATCAACTCACTTTAATGACTCAATAAGACAGCAAAAGCATCAAGTAAAAGCATCTCATTTGCTCTGCACATCAGGACATAGATACTCTATCTCCATCACACCATAATAAGGAGTAAAAAGCACATCCCTTTTTTTGGAGTTGTCTGGATATTTTACTGTGCATAAGCATAATAACTGTTATTTTCTGCCATTTTCCAGCATTTTCATGCTCTCTTAAAAACAGGCAGTTGAGCTCCCTCATCTCTTCTGAAAGTGCAAACCCAGAAATAGTCCCTGAAGTCAGTGACTGATGCAAACTGAGTGAATACAGAACATTCTTAAGAAGGTGCTGCACAATGGCAATAAAAGATGTATGCAATGATCACGGATCAACTCTCTCACCTGTGAGCTTTGTACCACTGCTGGATGCAAGAAATATTCCAGCATCTGGGTGAGCTGGGATTCAGGTGGGGTGACAGGCATAAATAAATGGGTGAGAAGAGAACTGGATGTCATGAACTTGCCCTTGGCTCTTCTGCAGCTACAGGAGAGCTGGCAAAGCACGGGTGTAACCGAGGGCTGGTTTAGTCTGTCTGCAGAGCAAGTTTACAGGGACTGAAAAAGGGAGGTGTAAATTGTCACCTCTTTTACCCGCTGACCACCAGTACCACTCCCATCAGACAAGAGATGCCTCAGCCCCACGCTGATGATGAGTGCAGGATGCCCCGTGTCTGGCTGTGACGAGCCATGGCCTGCACTGCAGTCCTGACACAGCATGAGGGTGGGATCTCTGGTTTAGTGTGTGATAGAGAAGCTCTGTGATTTTTCGGGTGTGCACTGCCTACAGCAGCAATCGCTTAATGCACCATTAGGTTTTGCAATAATTGGTGAGCACAGGCTCCTTTACAACAGCAGAAGTGATTTCCACATTTTATGTAAGTGCACTATTAGTCATGTGCCATTGCTGATATATTGGGCTTATTTGTTGTCTAATGTTTGAGGTGAATACTATTTAAGATTTATTTTGTAATTTCCACTATGCCAATGTAAAACATATCGTTTGTTGCCATCAAGTTGGAAAGAAAACTACCTCTTGATGCAAAAAGGGTGTCAAGATTTGAAACTCCCCAGTGACAAATGACAGAGGCACCAAATATACCTTGTTCCTGTATATCACTTCTTTGATGATGTGCTTTTTATATAACACTGTGGGTTTCATTCCTGTCCCCAGAATACCCTTGGAACTGAGTAGTGGTGTCCCAGCAATGTTATTATGCTGACAAAAAGATTTTAATTTTTAGACAGTTATAAAATATATGAATGCAGGCATAATGTTTTAGTTGCATAATGTAATACCAGGAATAGCTCACCAGTCATCTTAATCAGGTCATAATTCACTCAAAATCTTGATAATTTGCAGAATACCTTGTCTAAATGGAGGTCAGAGAAGATACTGGTAAAATCAGTAATCAGTGCTCGTACTGAAAGCTGGTACTTGGTTGATAGGAAGATTATTGTGGACTGTATAAAGTTTGAAATGTTTTACTTGTGAGGCTGCAACAATCTTGGTGTCTTTTTCAGTTTGTAGGAATTCTCATTCATTTACAGTCATTAATGCTTTCTGATTTGAACAGATCCACAAATTAAAGGAAAAGCTGCCTTCAAATCATTAACTCTCCAGTCTTTTGGAGTTAATAGGGTTGTTATAAAATCACCATTATCAAACCTTCTAAAATCTGATAAGAATTCTAAAATGACATTGCACCACATCTGTTCCATTCTATTACGCCCATTTAAAATAATTACAAAAGAAAATCCTCATTGCTGAGAAAATTCTGGACAGCTGGAGTCTTCCCTTTAACCTGCATGAAACTAACAGGCATCACATCTTTCTTGTTAGCAATTCTGCACAACATTTATCCTGCCAGCCAGTGCAATTTAAATCACCTTGTTGCCTGAAGTAAGGTTAGGGACATTGAAAAGATGAACAATTACCCTGTTTTTTAACAACATGGATATATTAGATTAGTGAAAAAATGTATTATTCACTGCAAGAATAGTTACAGAACTATCATGGAAATTTGCTATATTCTTGAATAACAAGTGTCTAAGTTATTCCCATCATTAGAAGGATGCTTTCAAATGTTGTAAACATCAAGAACAATTTTAGATTAAAGATCTAAGCAAAAACTTGTAGCAGAAAACTTAGCTCATCAATAATTCAAAGTAGTTCTGGGAAATGTAATCTATTTCCTGGCAATGCTTCATCTAAACCTGTGGCTGTTGTGGGTTTGCTCTTCTGTGCCACAAGGTGTCATTGTTTTACCATTATCAGCTTTTAAAATCCACACTGTAAGAAAATCTGCAAAAAAATTCATTCATCTGGCATTTTAAGAACTTGGGATCAGACACAGATAATTATCTGGGCTTTAGTTGCTTGAGAAATGTAGAAAATAGCAACCTGTCAAGGACTAAATCAGACAGATCTCTTTGACACCTACTAATGTACCAGCAGGCCTTCAAGGTCTTCAGGACTGTTGGCTTTTCCCTTCCTAGAGGCATTTTGTGAGGCCATTTGATCCCCTTACCTCGACAGGAGGTAAGGAACTTTAGTTTTATTTTGAAGGCTCGGAGGAAGACACGTGCCATTTGGGCAAACCCATCTCCCCGTGCCCCCCAGGCAAAGGTCAGGCTCGCTGCCACCGCAGCCCTGCCCGGCTGCCTGCCCTGGGGAGGCTGCCTCACTGCTTGCTTGATCACGGAATGGTTTGGGTTGGAAGGCACCTTTAAAGGTCCTCCAGTCCAACCCCTCTGCCCTGGGCAAGGATGCCTTCCACTCGGCCAGGCTGCTCAGAGCCCCACCCAAATGGGCCTTGAATGTTTCCAGGGATGGAGCTTCTGTTACTTTTCAGGGCAACCCGTTCCAGTGCCTCATTACCCTCGTGTTGAAAATTTCTTCCAACATCTAATCTAAACCTCTTCTTTCCATTTAAAGCCATGCCCTCTTGTCCTGTCACTGCAGTCCTTGTAAAAAGCTCTCCTTTGTCTCTCTTGTAGTCCCTTTAAGGTACTGAAAGGGGCTCTAAGGTGTCTCAGGAGCCTTGTCTTCTCCAGGCTGCACAGCCCCAGCTCTCTCAGCCGGTGCAGCTGTGCTGGAATTACCACAGCAGAGCTCCATGTGGCACCGAGCCTGTTACACAGGCAACAGGTAGGACACTGCAAAGAAGAAATTCTACTCTTAACCACATGCAGGAAGAGAACAGACTCGAGCATTGGCACTAGTAAACCCCATGAATATTTATGCATTCAGGATATTTTGCAGATAGATTGCCAAAACATGGCTAAATTTCTCAGGGAAAGCCCGGGGGAAAGAGGGTATCCATCACTTTTACAGGGCTTGCCTGGTGCAGTGCTTGGACCTGGCTGCTCAGCCAGGATTTCTCTGTTCTGAACGGGAACCACGTGGGGAGCTGCTCAGCCGCTGAGCTGTTTGCTCTGTGCACAGGGCAGCCAGAAACACTATCTCCAAAGAGGTCATGATGCAAAAACCTTGAGAAAAGATAGGTGGTGAGAGAGAGTGGAAAGGAGGGAGTAAGATGAGCTGGCTCACAAATACAGCAGGAGAGACCCTACATCCAATTGCAACACTGGAAGAAGTGCTGGGAAAGAGGATGCAGCAAGAGAGTTGTAAAGGAATGTTGCGCAGTGAATGAGGAGCTATTGCTTGGAATTTTTTGCCCAGGTACTTATGAACTTGAGGAGGACATTTGAGATTCCCACAACAGGATGGTTTAATAGGAAATGTTGGTGTGTCATAGGAACCTGTTGGTGTATAACACAGGAATTCAATGTTGAGACAAAGACTCTGAGTTAAGAAATCCAAATAAAGCCTCCTATGTGTATCCATAAATTATAAATCTAGAAACATATTGCTTAAATAAAATAAAATAATAAAATAAAATAAAATAAAATATTCCCAGATATCCTAGGCATTAAATCATATCACTCTCAGCTGAAAATGGATGTTTAAAGTAGTGAGTAGGTCTTTTGTTTTGTAATTGGTCTTGGAAATCTCCGTAGACCTTCCAAAACTTCGAAACCATTGGAAATGTTTCTTCATCCTGGGATGAAGATTGCTGACAGAATGGCATGTGAAAAGTTGCTGGAAATTGCTGTCTAAACCATTACCTTTTCTGTGCACAAAGAGTGACACTCTGAAGATTGTTGAAGTGTGGAAAAGAGGGGATTTATCCACAGGAGTCTGCTGGATTTCAGAAAGACATCTTGTGTAATTGCCTTAGTCAGTTTGCTGTAGGGAGAGGAAATTATGACTCTGTTGCATCAACTTTTCTTCTGAATTTTGTCACTGGTTAGTTAGAGATACATTTTTTGAGCAGCCAGAGAGCTGTCATTCAGTATTGATACTAAAAACGTCAGTACTCAAAAAGCACACAGATTATTCTCTCTGGGCCTTCTGCTGTTGTTTTCTTACCAAGGAATGTACCAAACATAACTTTTTGTCTTTGATTTAATACACAAACAAGTTACACCTTTTGTGCAATATCTGTTACCAGAAGTTCCTGCAGGTGATGGCAGCAGAGGTGAGCAGTGTGGCATCCACTGCACTGTGTGCTGGTGTGTCACCTCTCCCTGCTTCCAGCTCACACTGCTGCACATCTTCTCTGACAGGTTTCTCTGTGTTCAGCTATTCTACCCTGCTTTTATTTCTGCTTTCATTAGGCTTCCCTAGACAACATATACATGCTTTTAAGTATCTAAACTGAAAATCTGTCTTCACAGAACCAGTGTTAAATCATGTACTGTCAGTCAGAGCATGGCTTGTGTCGCTGGGACAGAAGGTCTTTATGATCTTTATGAGGAATGCCTTTAGGACCTTTATGCACTGTGTAAAATCTTTCCCCAGGCTGCCAAGGGTACCTATCACCTTTGCTAATGATTCCACAAATGTCACCATGTTAATGATCTCTTTTCAGCTCAAACTGTAAGCCAGGGATGCCTATTTCTCTTGAGAGAGATAACTTGTATACAAACTGCACCTCAAACCAAATGGAAAATAATAAATAATAATAACATTTCTGATGGGAAATGCTTTCCACAGAAGGGATCAAAATGTCACGTAACAGTTACAAAGATAATGTTTCATCTATCATAAAAAACTCCCATCAAACCAGGAGCTTTTACTGTGCACTTTTTTTGTTGATCCTAGGAAGAGGTGAGGCTTCAGCCTTCTCATTTGCCTCCTCGTGTGCCAGTGCAGATGCAGCAATGGAGGCTCTGGTCACCTCTTGCAGCTGTGGCTGTGATGCCGTTTGGAGGTTTGTGGAGCTGCTCAGTTCACTGCTGGCCAAAGGTCTCAGCATGGCCCTTCTTCCTCTGCTGCCTTGGGAGAAAGAGCTCAAGTGCCCCAGTGCTGCTTCAGCCTCACTGAAAATCTTTTCCTGACCTCCAGAGCAGCAAGGCAAAAAAATACCCCGACTCTTTTCAGAGCTTGACAGTACTAATTTCATAAAAAGATTTGCATTTGCCAGATTTTCAGCAGCTGATCAGGCACTGCCTATGAAGGCACAGCTTGGTCATTGAACACCTTCCAGGCAGGGGGTTACCATGTGCCCTGTTTGTGTGTCCAGCTTGATGCACGGTGGGGTATGAGGTAGATTCACTGAGATTACTCAAGATGTCATAAATTGAAGAAAAAGACAAAAATCAAAATATTTGTCTTTTCAGAGTCCTTCCAGGCTAAACAGGCTGCCCCCCTGCAGCCCCCTAGTAAAAACACTCAGTGCTTGGTCAGATATTGCTCCAGAATTATGTATCTATGTAGAATAACCACTGACCATATCGAAGGCTCACATGAGTCATGGTGACTTGAAGATAGAAGTGTCAGTTAATTGAAAAAAATCAGAAAGTCAAAAAACTGCCCAATTCTGATATTCCTTTTGTGACATCATGCCAAACATTAGAATAGAGCTATGTGGATGCTGAATGCAGAAGCAGCTAAGATCAAAATTATCTTCAACACGGTGAAAAGAAAATCAGTGACATTAGAGGGGACTTTCCTCATAGCCAAGTTTTACACACACCAGGTTTAATCTGTGTTTTCAGCTCCAAACCAGGCTGTAGTGATTAACTGGACAGGTGAGCCAAGTGCATGATTTTCCTCTGTGGAAAAATTAAGAAAAAAACGATGTGATCCCTTAGAACATCTCATCTCAGTATCAAGAGGTACTGAATACTGTGTAAGAAACAGGTTTCTAGTGACCAATTTATTTTCTATTCTTTCCCACTGTCATTATGTTAATCAAGGTTATGGGTGCTCATCTACCAATGTCTCATTAATGTTCAAAGGCACTTAACTCCTATTTTTGCCTTTGAAACTCACTCCCATGGTACTGAACACATTTCCAGCAGTCTGTCATATTCAGCATTTATCACATACCCAGTAATCCCTATCTTCCTCAGCTTCTGTGCTGAAAAACATTAGCCCTATATTTCAAAAAAATTAATAACCACAGGGACACATTTCAACTTAGCAGAAGCTCAGGATTGTCTTGGTTTCCCACAGCAACCATCAGGAATACTGGAGGAAAATAGGTCAAATGAAAACATTATTCCATGACAAAATCAGAGGCAGAGTTATAGTGTTATTTCTGAATGCTGGTTGCACAATTGTTAAGGTGCATTACACACCAATTCCTCTAAATTATTCTAATTAAAAGCACCTCCAAAGATTATACTGTAGGAATATTTGACGAATTTTGGATAGAGAGCAAAATTAATGAGTCAAAGAAAAGCAACACTTTTGCCTTTTTTATGGCATTTTAGTGATACATTTTCTAGAAACATGAACAGAGTTAATTCCATGTTTCCTGTTTGGGATATTGTTATAATGATTATAAATTTGACAGCTATAACAATATATAGTGCAGATAACAGCAAAATATTGATCTAGGATCAACAAGAATTTAATTTAGGCTGCCTTTCTTTTTACAGTTTCCTTGGTTAGTAACGTGAATACATCATGATTTTCTATTGTTTTTTGTGCTGCTGTTTGTTATTTCATCCCAGAAGCATTTGGGAGAGTGTGTGATGCGCTAGAGAATTACTGTATAGAACATAGAGAGCAGAGCAGACTTTAAATGGTTATGATCCTTCCACAAAGGCAATCTGATCTTCGCAAAGGATAAGCTAAATATGTTAGTGAATGAGGGGAATCTCTGAGAAAGTGTGAAGCAACACAAACAGGGTTTAAATAGATCATGTACTTGCATACAAAATAAAACAGGATTAAATTTAGAAATACTTTTGTTAATAAATAGAAAATCCCAAATTTTCAATCAAGTGGATCAAGTTTGAGAAAATATATGCATTTAACATCATCACCTTATTTTGAGTAGGAATTGGTTGCAATGAGGAGAGTAAATGTTCCTATTGATAAGCAGACAAATTGAATTTCAGAACATAGATGCCATCCTTATAAGCTCAGGAGAGCAAAACATTTCTCTGAATATAATATACTGCTCAGTTTTCCGTAAAACACTTTCTACAGGAGAACAGAATTCTGTGTTCACTGGACTGAAGGGTAGAGAAATGTTGATGAATGGTAGGGTTTTTTTTTTTTTTGGTTGGTTGTTTGGTTGATTGGTTGGATTTTTTTTGTTTTTTTTTTGTTTCTTTTTCCACCTGGAAAGCATCATAGCACCCAAGTCTTCTATTTCTAGTTACATGCATTGTGGAACCAAGCTAAAGGTTACCTCTTTCTTCTGCTGGTTCTGTTCAAAATTGCTGCATGATGAAATGTGGCATTGAAATTGTTAATCTGTTCATTTTGGTTTTGCTAAATGATATCTCCATCCTTATACTTTTCTGTCCCTTGATCACAAATGCTAATTACTCTCTACAGGGTTATTCCTCCTCCCCTTTGGCCAGGTCCTGGCTTAAAACCTGTTTCCCACCAGGGAGCAGTCGGGACAGAGAGGTCTTCCCTTGTGGCACCGATCAGTTTGTGCCACAAGACCTGTCCCCCTCCATCACCAGGACCTGCTCAGCCCCCATCCCAGCTCCACAGAAACCCTGCCATACCTCTGAGTGGAGGTGAGTGAAACCTCTTGTTTCTCACAGACTGTCACCTGGACTGTCATATCCTTTATCACAAACAGGAGTCTTTGTGCTAATCTATGTCTTCCAGGAATATGAATTTGAGATTGTTTTCTATGTACAATTTTGTACAAAGAGCATGATATTCTGCTTTTGCAAATAAACAGTAAGGAAATTAAGCATTAGATACCAGCTATTGAGCTTACTGTCAGCTATTTTGGAGCAAACTGTGACTAAATCTATGTAACAAGGGGACTTGCATAATAGAATTTACTTTAGTCTTTATTATAATGCAAATCTCTATGTCCTATTACTCCAGCTACAGTATTTTATATCAAAATAGCTGATGATGCAAACCAGATTTCACTACTGCTGAGACCTTGCTCTCTGACATTTCTTCATTCATTTGGGGAAAAAGCCCACAATTTCCATCCAAATATCTCCCCCAAAAGCTTTTAAAACATAAGCCTTTTTTCCCTGCTTTATTCTAATGTAAACTTGAACCCATAAAGTTTCATCAAAAGAGTGTAAATCTTTCCCCTCCAGAAGTTATCTGCCATGTTTCTTCTTATCCTTTGGAAGACTGCAGTAATTTTTATGCTGTGCTGTCTGGAGTGTAATGTTAAGTGCTTCATTAATGATGATTTGTGCCATTGAAAAGTTTAAAATGGGCAGATCATGGCAAGGACCTGACATTATTTATTTTCACTCTTTCTATTAAACTCTGCAAAGAACATTTTAAGAGCAGTTTTGCTTCCACTTGGGGATGCCATAAGCAGTATTTCATATGCCATTGCCTCAGAGACAGCATTAACCAGGACAACAATAATAATGGCTGCACACATTGCTAATAAATATTTGCATTTATTTGTAATAAAAGGGATGCATTTCACTGTGTGAAAGGAAGGAGATAAGTAGAGATGCTTGTCTGCATTTGGAATAAATGATAATTCCAGAAATTTTCTGCCTGAAGGGTTAGGGAGTAGTAATTATATCTCAAGGACCCAGGCCCTGTAGAGTGTAATACAGCAGAGCAGCTGAGAGCAAATATAAACTGGGAGCTGGGAATTGCCCTAGGGAACAGGCTGGTACCTCACTTCAATGAAAACCAGGGAATCTCACTAACTTGGAGGTGGGCAGGGATAGGAAGGAGCAGATGCCTCAGCACTTGGATGTATTGATGGATTTAGGTCTTGACTTGGCTCTTGGTTTGGGACCAGGTCCTGTCCAGCTTGTTACCTGCCTGGAGAGTGAACCAGAGGGCAGAACCTGTGCTAAAATCCAGGTGGGATAAAATAGTCACAGCACAATTTAATATAGAAGAACTGAAAGACCTTTTTAGCATTTCGATATCTTTTTTTTTTCCTTTTTTTT
>WAAG01001525.1:23420-35172 GCA_013390105.1 Tichodroma muraria | reverse complement strand
AAAAATGTTAAAAATACAGTGTCCCAAAAATCACTTTTAGGAGAAGTGTTAAATAAGTTTGTAGGAAAGGAAAGGTGAAATACAGTATTAAAGGGCTCTGAATTAAATACCCTAGAGAAATTAAATTGTTAATAAAGACTCTTTGAGCCCTTTTACAATTAATGTTTCTCAGAACTTTGAAGAGACCAGATTGCCTGTGCAATGTAAAATGTCACTGGAAAAATGTTCATTTAATCAACATGGATTAAAATATATGAATCTTTGCCTGATTCAACTCAGATGCAATAATTTTCCAGCACACATCTGTAAAAGTCAGACGTCAGCCTGCCTGAGTTTGTTCTTCATAGTTCAGTCATTCTTTGGTGTTCTTGTATGAGAAAAATCCAGAAATTAGTTTTATAAAGTGAATTTTTTCAGGAATTACAACTCCCACAATATAAGTGAAAACACTATTTAGATGTTAGGGACCTTCAGTGACCAGACTGCTATTTATTTTAACATGTCTACTAAATAATTCCTGTGCCATAAACCCACACAAATGGGTTTATGAAACAGGAATTATTTAGTACAGATTGTATTTAGTTTTAGACTTGATCAACAAGAATAATTTAATTTAATGGTAGAGAAAGAGGGCGAACAAGGAGGTGCTTACCATGTAGGAAGGAAGGGAGCTCATGAGGAGAGGAGTCACCAGGATGGAAAAGGAAGGAGGGAAGCCTAGCTGGAAGCGCATGCCACTGCTGGTGTCTGCTGGGATCCCTCCAATCTACCACACTTCTGACAAGAAATAGATCAAATTCTCACTCTCTGCAAGACGCAGCAACCTTGACATGTTGCTACTCTGTGTGATGATGTGAAAGACAATAAAAGAAAGGAATATGTTCACTCCAATTGGCAGGGGAAAAGAATAGTGAAGAAACAAAGAAATTGTTGTGAACTAAATCTTGTTAAGGTGCAGGCTCACTTTAAGAGTTGTCCAAGTGGTGCTATTCCCAACAAATCAAATTAATCTGAAGTATCAATGTTTATATCCAGGATTATGATGACCTTGCATGAGCAACAATTTGCTGGCAGTGTTAACAATGGAAGAACTGATACTCAGAAAATCCCAACACATTTAAAACATCACAGATGTCATATGTCTACTCCCAGTTAGCAGTACAAGACATTAGCAAGCTCAGTGATCAGTTTATAAAAGTGTTGTAAATCCTGTATACATACATTTGCCTTCTGAATAACGAAGCTACCTTGTGGGTTCATTTCCCCCTCCCATTTTTTCCACCTAAAAGCAGCAGTTTGGGACTTTCATTTCCATTACAGATGCTGTATGTGCATAAAAGGAGAGTGCCTGTGGAGAAAGCTTCGTTTTAGATGTGCTCCCTGTGGAGTGCATTTTTTATCAAAACCCATTTCTGATAAAACATGCTATTTGAGCTATTTTTCTGTTGTAAAGAATCTCAAGCAAAACTGCTGCAGTTGGGCCTCAGTGTGCAAAGTCTGGGGTACCCAGGACTTGGTGTAGGAATTGAAGCTGCAGCAGTGCTGGGTAAAGGTACGGGGTCCAGTCAGGACACTGCAGATTACAAATACAGCTATGTGGAATTTTTCAAATTAATACATTACTCTCTTGAAACGTATCTATAGAGAAATCAAAATAATTTGTCAATATATGCTGAGTTTCATAAGCAGTTCAATCTTCCACTCCTTCCCTTCTCCCCAAGTAAAAATGAAAATATTTTTAGACCTGGTTTTACCAAGTTCTTCCACCATAAACCTGTATCAGTTTGCTGATTTCAGATTGACCAGCATGTGGAAATCTCAGTTGTCATTTTCACGTATGAGGGAGCTGGGTAGATAAGGAAAATGTTTTCCAGGCCCACTTTGAAAAAAGGCTGAAGTAGATTCAGTTCATGGGAAGTGTCTGAGGCTCCACACACAGAGAAAAGTGGATGCCTGTCCCAGAGGAAACATTTCGGGGAGAGTTAATGCCTCATCACCTTAGCCATCAGAAACTCAACAAAACTTATAAACAATTAGTAGAAGCAATCCTGTAGAAGCCAAAATTCATTTGTTCCCATTCTCATGACAGTAGAATCTAAACAAAACTTGCTGAATTCTATGTAAGTGATTGTCGAATCACTGAATGCTTTGNCCTCTCCCTCTCCCTCTCCCTCTCTATTGTAGGCTCCCTTTAGGGATTGGAAGGTGCTCTAATGTCTCCCTAGAGCCTTCTCTTCAAGACGAACAACCTCAACTTTCTCTCAGCCCATCTTCATAGGAGAGGTGCTCCATTCCTCTGCTTATCTTCATGGCCTTTCTCAGGACTCACTTCAAGAGTCCCATGTTCTTCCTGTGCTGGGATCCCAGGGCTGGTTGGATTACTCCAGGAGGGTCTCACCAGAGCAGAGGGGCTGAATCACCCCCCTTGACCCACTGCCCACTGCTCGTGTGACACAGTTCAGAATACGTTTGCCTTTCTGGGCTGTGAGTGCACGTTGCTGGGTCACAATGAGCTTCTTGTGAACCTTTGTCACCTTCATGCAGGCAACAATTATCAGTTTTAAAAATAACCAGGGTTTTTTTGTTCTTATCAGTGATAGAAATGTTACTCCAGTGTCCCACCGCTCTGTATGAGTGGGAAGAAAGCAAGCAGCAAACAAGGCAGACAAAACTGGAAGCAATCATTAAAATATAGGGGATTGATGGGGTGGAAGGGAGGGAGAAAATGTCATCCTCATTTGAGAGGAAGAACTTGAAGAAACTGAGAAAGATGTTCAAGCATGACACAGCACTAATGGTCAGCAAATGTAGGTGTTGGTAGAAAGGAGAAATTTTGGGAGCTGATCTTTATCTCACAGAATTGTTTAGAGAGGATGGGGCAATAAAGGGAGGAAAAGCAGTGTGCTGTGCTGTGGCCTAAAATGAGTATATATTTTTTTCCTTAGATTAAGACAGGGTATTTTTGAATTTTTATTTCCTAATAAGGGAAAGTCATGGTTCCCTGGTAAATCTGTGAAATATGACTTTGTTAACATCAGTGATGATTTTGATAGATAGACTGAAACATTTTCAGTCATACATTAAAGAGAAGGATATTTATTAAAGGAATTTTTCTTCCAACTTTTTTATTAGGTCAACATAAATTCAGTGGGTTTTGGCAGTTTGAATAAAAAAGCCATATACTGTTTGAATCAAACTCATGTCCTCATTCAACGCTGGGGTTTTTTCTTATGAAAAATATCTATATTTGTGAAGCCTGAATATTTTTGCACACTTTGCCTACAGAAAATGCAGGAAGTCATACAGGTGCAGTATATCAATATGCCACCTGCATGAAATGACCGTGTGTGGTATTTTAGTTAGAGCCAGGATTGCATTTTTGTCTGCGCTTACTGCATCTCACATCAGAGATTTGTCTTGGGGGATGCAAACCAGATTCCTTGATGAAAGGAACTATCAGACGCTGTCCTGGCGGCTACGTGAGGCACTTCAGCTGCTAATGAGCAATTAATCCATAAGCCAGAGCGAAGCTGTTCTGGCATAGCCTGCCCAGACTCCTGCGGTGCGTACGGCACGCGCCCAGCATGGACTGCTGCAGCCAGCAGACCTGCCTTAGCAGTCTTGGTAATGGAAACAGCTTGAAAGTGCCAGCACTCGCTGCTCGAGGCAGCACCCGACCCAAGGGGCCTGAAGTGCATTTCCCAGTGCTGGCTCTGGATGCCCAGCCTGGTCCTGTTTGACATCTGGACCCACAGCCAGGCGCTGAGCTAAGGTGCACCTCCACAGCTCCCTGGTCTGGACAGCTTGGGGTCAGGACGGTTGGGTCTATTATCCTAATGCAGACTGCCTGTCCGGGAGTGCAGGCACAACTGGAGAGGAAAAACTGCCCTAATGCTTAGACACTCAGAGGATGAGTTACTTGGGATTTTTTTATATNCCTCTCCCTCTCCCTCTCCCTCTCTATTGTAGGCTCCCTTTAGGGATTGGAAGGTGCTCTAATGTCTCCCTAGAGCCTTCTCTTCAAGACGAACAACCTCAACTTTCTCTCAGCCCATCTTCATAGGAGAGGTGCTCCATTCCTCTGCTTATCTTCATGGCCTTTCTCAGGACTCACTTCAAGAGTCCCATGTTCTTCCTGTGCTGGGATCCCAGGGCTGGTTGGATTACTCCAGGAGGGTCTCACCAGAGCAGAGGGGCTGAATCACCCCCCTTGACCCACTGCCCACTGCTCGTGTGACACAGTTCAGAATACGTTTGCCTTTCTGGGCTGTGAGTGCACGTTGCTGGGTCACAATGAGCTTCTTGTGAACCTTTGTCACCTTCATGCAGGCAACAATTATCAGTTTTAAAAATAACCAGGGTTTTTTTGTTCTTATCAGTGATAGAAATGTTACTCCAGTGTCCCACCGCTCTGTATGAGTGGGAAGAAAGCAAGCAGCAAACAAGGCAGACAAAACTGGAAGCAATCATTAAAATATAGGGGATTGATGGGGTGGAAGGGAGGGAGAAAATGTCATCCTCATTTGAGAGGAAGAACTTGAAGAAACTGAGAAAGATGTTCAAGCATGACACAGCACTAATGGTCAGCAAATGTAGGTGTTGGTAGAAAGGAGAAATTTTGGGAGCTGATCTTTATCTCACAGAATTGTTTAGAGAGGATGGGGCAATAAAGGGAGGAAAAGCAGTGTGCTGTGCTGTGGCCTAAAATGAGTATATATTTTTTTCCTTAGATTAAGACAGGGTATTTTTGAATTTTTATTTCCTAATAAGGGAAAGTCATGGTTCCCTGGTAAATCTGTGAAATATGACTTTGTTAACATCAGTGATGATTTTGATAGATAGACTGAAACATTTTCAGTCATACATTAAAGAGAAGGATATTTATTAAAGGAATTTTTCTTCCAACTTTTTTATTAGGTCAACATAAATTCAGTGGGTTTTGGCAGTTTGAATAAAAAAGCCATATACTGTTTGAATCAAACTCATGTCCTCATTCAACGCTGGGGTTTTTTCTTATGAAAAATATCTATATTTGTGAAGCCTGAATATTTTTGCACACTTTGCCTACAGAAAATGCAGGAAGTCATACAGGTGCAGTATATCAATATGCCACCTGCATGAAATGACCGTGTGTGGTATTTTAGTTAGAGCCAGGATTGCATTTTTGTCTGCGCTTACTGCATCTCACATCAGAGATTTGTCTTGGGGGATGCAAACCAGATTCCTTGATGAAAGGAACTATCAGACGCTGTCCTGGCGGCTACGTGAGGCACTTCAGCTGCTAATGAGCAATTAATCCATAAGCCAGAGCGAAGCTGTTCTGGCATAGCCTGCCCAGACTCCTGCGGTGCGTACGGCACGCGCCCAGCATGGACTGCTGCAGCCAGCAGACCTGCCTTAGCAGTCTTGGTAATGGAAACAGCTTGAAAGTGCCAGCACTCGCTGCTCGAGGCAGCACCCGACCCAAGGGGCCTGAAGTGCATTTCCCAGTGCTGGCTCTGGATGCCCAGCCTGGTCCTGTTTGACATCTGGACCCACAGCCAGGCGCTGAGCTAAGGTGCACCTCCACAGCTCCCTGGTCTGGACAGCTTGGGGTCAGGACGGTTGGGTCTATTATCCTAATGCAGACTGCCTGTCCGGGAGTGCAGGCACAACTGGAGAGGAAAAACTGCCCTAATGCTTAGACACTCAGAGGATGAGTTACTTGGGATTTTTTTATATCTCCTGAGAGCCCAATGTGTCAGTCTGCAAGGTGTCTACCTGACAAATGTAAAGCCCTGCTCCTGCTGCTTTTCAGAAGTCACGTCTGCCTTAGAAAAATAGGATGTCTTCCCTGAATATACATTAACCATTCCTATAAAATATGCTTTAAATTCAAGTTAAACAGATAATGCATGAGAAGCCATAAGTTACCGGTAATGTGTACAAGGATGTCGTACCTTCTTCAAGGCAAACACAAAATTAAGGAAAAACACAACAAGGAATACAGAGAAGGCCCCAATTTATTAAAGTAATCTTTTCTTTTTTCACTAAAAAAATGTCTGCTTTCTCAGGTGTAAGGCCTCATTCCAAGGGCTTTATTTTTAATGAAAAGAAACCACCTTGAAAAAACTCACAGTAGTATGTAACCATACTAGGCAGACGGCTTTGTTAAATGATTTTTCCCTTCATAGATTTCTCAGGCATCTTAGACCATATGTGTGAGCAACTTAGCACACACTGGAAATAATTTCTTTCTGGACACAGAGGTTGGAACACATATCACCATATAGACATTTGCACTCACTAATAAATGTAAATGTGTACTCACTTGCATAGCCAAACAATCTTAAGCTTCTGTCTTTTGCCATTCTGATTTGTGTACAGCTATAGAAGTATTGGTATCTATATCATTTTGCCCATCTATATTTCTTTCTATGAATGATAAATAATTAGTGGAGTAGCTATAAAGCTTATGTATTTCTAGCCAATGACACCTTCAAGGTCCCTCTGCTGCCTACTGCTTGACCTTGGTTTGAAAGCACACGGAATGGAAACCTTGAAACCAAAATCAGCAGGATTCATTCTGACAGAAAACAGATGCAGCACAATGGAGAAAATACACATTTAATTTTAATCCTTCTTTTCTTTTTTTTTTTAACAGCTTGATTATTACCAGTTCTTAAAAAAAAATCCTGAGGTACAGCCTGTCCTTCACACAAGTATCATGCATTTAATACTCCAATCAAGTTTTGATTGGATAACATTGTAACTACAGTCACTGGCAATGTCTGCATTATTCCTCCCTTCGGACACGGTAGCAGGAGAACAATGTGGAAGTAACACAACAAAGGGCTGTGGCCTTAAGATGACCCTTCTTAATGGAAGATCCCTGACTTCATAGAAGTACAATAAGAGGCATTTTATTTCATAATATTTGGATAGGAAGGTTATAAGACTGCTATATAGATAGATGACACACAGTGATGTGACCTTAAGGATACTGCTTTTGTCTTGCATTACTTTTCAATTTTATGTTCTGTCTCAAGCCACATAAGCTTAGGTAGGGCTTAATAGGCTTCTTGTTTTCTGAAAGGGAACGAAAATAATTATCTTTACAAAGTGGGGAACAGTATTTGAGATCATGTCACATGTCTCTGGTGTAAGTCGATGAAATGGACAAACCCATGCCTGGCTCTCCAGCTGCTCTTGTCCACGGGAAATGATGACTGAGTAGAAGTTTGCCTGAAGTCTTCCCACTAGAATGACTGCTTGCCACTGCATTATTTGGGGCTCTTATACACAAGAAAATATAAACCTTTGCTGATATTGGTTGTTAATTCGGTGCTTTTATTAAGAAGAAAAGATAAACCTCTGCTGCTATTTTTGGTAATGTCAAAAAATGAAAGGGTGCTTAAATAATGAAAAGAGGCAGATCATGTATTCTGGTTTTCTCAAGCTGTTGGTGACCAAAGAAGGAATGTCTAATACTGCTAAAGCATAGGGAAAAAGAATACAGGACAATGTTCATAAGGAAAGCAGTAATACTTAAAAGAATTAACTTAGAATAATGCTAAAAAGGACTGGTGTATTTGAGTGGAAAAAGGGGGGCATTCTAAAGGGATAGAAAAAGATGCTTATAATTGTGTGGGAACACTGCCAGACAGTGTACACATCCAGAGTTCATTCTTCATCAGAGTATGTGGGTATGGTTTATAAAGACAGGAAGTTCTTGAAGACCTTTCTAGTGATGTGTGTAACTTAAAGAATCACAGTGTGAATGTTTGAATTTTGGAAGCACATGAAAATTAACTACATTCCACAAATGTTTGAAGACCCAAAATAACAACAACTCTTGAGCCTACTCTGACAAAGCAAAAGATGGCTAACAAATTGGAAAACTGTGAGGAATGAATTGTGACAACTGAATCTTCCTGTCACACCACAAGACATTTCTGCAACAGAAAGGACTATTCCTTTCTCTTTCATGAGCATTATAAAATCTTGTAACACATGACTCAGACTTCCTAAGTTTGTGAAAATAGAACTGTTTTCCAGTGCACATGCACAGAAACTTTTGATAGTTTCGTGTAGAACGTTAAAGATAGTTAAAGAATTTCTGAAATGGTTCCATTCTGTAAATTACGTAAAAACTGCAAGCAAGCATCCAGAGGTTTCTTCATTACACATTGAATATCACACCATCCTCTTTTCTGTAATGGACATCTTTATGGACCTCAAGTCACCAGTTTGGTCTCTTCCCAGGCCCTTTTCCAATGTTTCTATTTATCCACTTTAGTTCTAGTCTGATGATGCTCTTAAGTCCTGTAATTAGGCCCTGCTAAGGCAGGAATTGCCTGATGTTTCAGACTTCCTTCTGCTGTTCTCAGGCATTGCCATGTCATGGTTGGTCTCACAGTTCAATGCAGAACAAACTTCTCTTTTTCACTTTTAATAGGAGATTTATTCTTCATTTCTTTAGGGATCACTGCCCTCAGGCAGAGCTAGAGATTCTTTGTCATGCTGGTTTAGTAAGCTCTTTTTCATCTTTGCTTCCATTTCTCTGTGCATATATATTCAACATACATTTATACCCATACCCGGATACATCAGAAGCTCAAAAAGTTTGATTGTAAAGCTAAGTAAAATATGGAAAGTGCTTTATTTATTCTGGGAATACAATTATGTATAGTTGAATAGGAGACTGCTGTATAACTACATACAATTTTTTTTCCCCCTTCTATTTTCTTCTTTATAAAATTGAACTTTATTGTGGGAAATTGTGCTGGTAATAATGAGAGCACTAAGCACAAAATGTCTGATAATGACAAGAGCAATGAGAAGAGAAGCAAAATGGATAGAAGAATAGAGACACCGAAAGGCAGAAAAACGATCCTGGAAACCTGCACACAGGCCTGGGAGCATATTATTGAATCTGAACCATTAACTTTATTTATGTAATTTTATCAATTACACCTAATTACAGGAGTGAATGCTGACAGAGACAGAAAATACTTCACTGAATTTTCATGCTTATATTTCTTTCTCTTATTTCTTATTATTGTTAAACAATTTAAATTAACATTTAGTTAAGACCATTTAATCTATAAATCCATAAATGCCCTATAGCATGTTTTGGAAGGCAAAATAAGCTCCTAACCTAAGAGATGAGTAAGAGGAGCCTGAGGTATTTTTATCAAAGCAGTCTACGAAATGGTGCATTGCGGACCTCAGCTGAGATAGTGCAATTAAAGGGAAAGTCCATTGATCACAGGAAAAAGACAAATATCAACAGATTTTTTTTCAATTAGACTTCTAAATTATTGTGTGGGATTCACAGTTTTAGGGAACGGTTAAAGCAAGAGACTTTGTAATGCAAGAACAAATATCTCCTGGGGAATTCATTGCTGATCTTCTGACTAGTTTTCCATCCTTACAATGCTGGAGCAAAGGCTGGGGACCAGTTTCCTCAGTGGCTGTTGTCATGCTGGGTAGGATGTGTCATTACTTCTGACTGTACTAACCCACCATTAATTAGGTAACAAGGGATGTATTACACTCTTCAAAACAATGAAACCAGTTAGAGATGATGTTTTGGGGTTTTTACATGAACTGACCTTCACAGGCTCATGCACTTGGCAAAACCTTTGCTTTAGATTTTAGTTTTAGAATGATTCTTTAAGCTGCTAGATCACAAGTAGAAATTTCCCATTGTAAGCTTCTGCTGTTTTTGAAGAACTACTCATGAATGGGGCAGGTGTCATTTTCTTATCTTTTGAAGTGGTGTATCTCAAGGAGTTTGGTTCAGGTTTAAATTAACCTAAAGTTCTTGTAGGCAAACACAAAGCACTGACAGTTCTATGAATAAAGAGAACTCTATAAATAAAGAGAGGGCAATTATTTATATACTCGGAAATGTATACTGATCATGAGAAATAAGAAATGGACTTCAGAATGTTGAAATACATAGGAGACACTGTCTTAATTAGATTTCTGTATCAATTTAGAGCTTAGAAGAACATCAAAAGGCTTGATTCAAAAGGAAAAAACCAATACCTCTGATTTACTAAGTAACAGCTGACAGTTTAATTTTACTGCCATCTTCTAGATTGTAATTTGGCAACAGGGTTTTTTTTTCTATTTTAAATTAGGTTCTATAATAAGTCCTATATTACACTGAAATAAATAAGGTTTTAACTTTGGCTTTGTTCAAGATCTTAGGTCAGAAATTGGATTTTTTAATGATTTATCTTGAAATTAATATATCCAAGCTACTGTTTAAACATTAAAACTATCTTTCCTTCCAAAATAATGTGATATATGTAATATCTGAAAATATGGAACAAAGCATTGGGTTCCTGCTTACCAGCTGAGTTAAGCAGTTCAGTGAGTTAGACTTCAAGCATTTAGAAATTTTAAGAAATTAACAACTCAAATCTACACTTCCTGGTCAATATTTATATCTGGACTTGGCCGTACTTCTTTACTGACAGTGCAGGCAGCTGCCTCCCTTGTCAGTGTTCACCTCCAACCACGTAATAGAGTGACCTGGATCTGAGAATCCATAGTTAACCGTAGCATTACAGGTATTCTACATTTATATAATAATCATAAGTCACTTTGGGCAGTCCATTTTCAGAAGGTGACTGCCTTGTTCTCCAGACTGAAATCTCTATTCTCTCAGCCTTGTGACTCATAATGCACCTTTAGTCATATTTTAACCTTCAGCATTGCACTCTCTGTCAAATTTTATTGCTTAATACATACTGTTGAGCACAGCAACATCACAGCACCAGATAAACCTCAGTGACTTCTGCATGAAAAACAACTTCACCCGCCTTCTTAATAAGAGTTCCTTTTAATTTGAATGCTTAATATGAATATGAATGCTCCCCTTTGATATGAATGTTGCATTCATGCCCTTGACATACTTTCTTGATAACAATAACAACAATACTGTCTGTATACAAAAGGGTAAAACAGGATATTTTTGCCATATTATAAAACCATGTTGGTTCACTGTGTTTCATCTCATTAGACTTAACACCTCTTTCTTTCTTCTTTTTTTTTTTTTCCTTTTAAGTCAATTGAGCTGTAAAACACAATAGATTTGGGGATATTTCAGGAATGACTGGAATCTCTTTATATTCAAAGACACCTTCCCTACCTTTGTGTATTTCATTTGAAATTTAATGAAATAACAGTAGCTGGGGAGAGGTAAAGGAGTCCCAAAACGCAGTTGGTATTTCGGATGTCTGTCTTAGTTTGGAAGACAGGTATCTGCCAGGGACAACAGGAGCCCCTTTCTGGGAATGGAGAATGCAAGCCCTCCCCCTCCGAATTGTTACAATCCCGAAATTGAGAAGGACTCTCAGGCAAAAAATGTAAGGGGATGGGAATAACAGTTCTTTACTACTGCATATAACTACTGCATATACTGCATATAACAAGATAAACAAAATAACAACAATAACTATGGTGTTAACAACAAAAGAGAATCAGGGCGCAGTGAGTCTTTTTACCACAGGCACCTCTTTTGGTGCAGTCACTGTCACAGGCGGCCGGGGTGAGCAGAAAGCCCAGGGTGTCACAGCACGGGATGTGTCAGGAGCTCGGCGGCCGCAGCTGGAGCTGTGGGAAGGTCCCGGCAGCAGCAGGGGGTGCGGGACACGGCCTGGGGAAACCAGAGCAGGAGCGAAGGAGCAGCGGGCGCGGGCACCGCGGCAGCGCGGCTCCAGCAAAAGCAGGGAGAGAGCAGGATCCGAATTCCCGG
>WAAG01001525.1:0-10838 GCA_013390105.1 Tichodroma muraria | reverse complement strand
CCTGAGGAGCTCTCCCAGCGACCATGCTGCTGGAGAAGGAAACTCAAATTCCATCAGCCAGATATCAGCGTCAGTGGCTCAGCCCCGCGATCTTTTTTTCCTTTCCCCGCCGCGCTCGGCCCGGCTCGACTCCCCCCAGGCCCTGAGGGCCGCGTGGGGGCGGGGGCAGCGGGCCGGCAGCAGCTGTTCCCTGTGTCCCAGCCGGAAACCAAGAGCGAGCTGGTTCCCGCGTTTGCATTTAAAAGGTGTATCCGCAAAAGGCGTACCCACGCTTTCATTGGTTTATCAAGTGTCACTAATATGCATTGTCCAGTCACGGCCAAACTACTACAGCTGTGTATTCCCTCTATTTGATTGAAAACTGAATTTAAAGGAAAACTGAGTGACCAGGCTACTGGGGACTGAGACGTTTTCCAGTGTCGAGACTGTGGTCTTGTAGTGTAAGTGAGCAGGGAATCTACAGTAAATCCTGGTGGTACATCAATCTCACTGGCAGCTCACCCTCCTATCTGCTCCCTAGCTGTTTGCCTGGGAGGTGTGAGAAGAGAAAAAAGATCTCTCTGATAGTAGATGTTTCGTTTGATGTTTGATTAAGTGTGCTTGAATTTCTTAGCCTTTTCTATCCTAGGAGCATGTTGGTGAGCATCCTGTTTTGCAGGAGGCAGTATAAGCCTGCTGCATATGAATCTCTCCCCTGCTTTCCTTCCATTATGGAACCAGGTATGTATGAGTCTATAATTTATTTAATACTATTACATATGTTTCACAAAAAGTCTGGCAGACTTGTCACAGCTAAACTACCTTTCTTCAGGATTCAGCAATGATAAAGCGCATCATGTACTTGAAAGAAGTTTTAATTTCAATCACAAATTCTTTCGTGCCTGATTTATCAGCAGTGTGTAGTATGGTAAAGGTATCTGGGAGTGAATAACTTTCCCATCCAATCTCTGCAGTACTACTGGCCTATTGAAATTATCTGTAGAATACCCTTTAGGCATTTCAAGTCTACTGCTAAAATTTCAATGGACAATTTCATATGATGCCATATTGTTAAGATGAGCTGGTGCTTTATTTGACGTTCATGCCTATCAGCCAGAAGGCATATGGCTCTGAATGTAAAAAGGATTTTAAAATGATCTTTTTTAAAAAAGTTTTTGAAGGATGACAACTAAGGCCCTTGTGGCTGGACATGGATATCGTGCCACAACCTGATGAGAGAAGGTAACATTTTCATGTAAGCACTCTAGAGCCCAACATCTCAGCTGGGATATCCAAACCTTTAGGACTCAACACATGCAGGGTTTATAAACTCATTAGGAAGAAACTAACAGATTCAGGTGAGATCTCAATTCCAAACCCAAACCAAAGGAAAAATAACCATCCTTCAAGACACTAGAGTTTGGTACATTTTTTTAAATTTTCCAGCATAGTTTCCTAGCCAAACATAGCTTTTGTGAGTTTGCCATCTGTCTGTTATTCCTCTTTAAACATTTTTTAAATTCCAGTAACGGTGATAGACATGTCATGGCCTCAGAGACGTTGGGTTTATGTCTATGGCCCACGTATGTTATAATTCCAAGCTATTATTTCTAATTGGACTCATGCAGGATATGCTCCCTGGGCCAAGAAATGCAAGAGCACAGATTCCATAAGACATGACATTTGAAAAACACCCCCAACAAGTCCCACATGCTATTCTGCAAGACCCAACCTGTTTTAATATATTTCATGCACACACACACAAACAAAAATTTTAGTTATTTCATAGTGTTCAGTGAAATCTCAAGTACAAGATTTAGTCATTATTGCTCCTGGTTTTAGAACAGAGCAGCTGTTGGGATTAGATACCAAAAAATATAATAATTAAACACAATAAAAAATTCTGCAAAACTCTGGGTAATGTCTCTATTGTCAGACCTCCCCTACTAATTTCTCTCTTTTCTACTTAAATTGTAATCTTTACAAGAAAGGAACTTTCTCAAAATACATTTTTGTGAAACTCTTGCCAGCTTGGTCCTTTGGGCATGAAAATAATAATGAAAAAAACTCCAGTAATAATATTTTTTTCAGACTATTATGTGGGAAAAAGCACAAATCCCTTATATGTGTAGGATTAATGTACTTTTAGGGTGGTAGACTCAAATCTCTATCTCATGTGTACCCGACTCTCTTGAGTAACATGTTTCCTCTACTGAACATAAATAGACTTTTGTAAAATGAACAAAACAGAAATCTTAATTTAAACTTCAGGAAAAAAAAGGTCGTATTCCACCCATTGCTCTCCAATTTTATTACAACTCAAGTCCTTAGGAAAACAAAATAAATCTAGGTAGTCCAGATTGTTTTACTTCATGCTATTACAAAATACAAAAACTGTAGAAAAGAAGAAAATGAAGGAGAAAATAATTTAATGGGTATTATCCCTTAGAAATCAAAGTGTTTTAATGAACATTTTTAAACTCCTTAAACAATTACCTAAAAAAGAGGTGTGCCTTTTGTGAGAATTATGAATTTAATTATAGCAATGTCATTGGTTTGACCAGATTATCTTGTGGGGTTTTTTTTTGTTTGTTTGGGTTTTTTGTTTTTAAGAAATAAATTGCTCTTAACTATCAAATTCTTTCGGATGAGAACTGTCTTGGAGTCCAGTGTTTGCAGAGCCTAGCAATAGGCAGTAAAAATAATCATAATTTAGCCTAATTTATGCAGTTATAAATAAGGGCAATTGTTGGGTCATCATGTCCCAAAAGCATGTTCCTTATCAGTGCAGATTTGAAACATTTTTGGCATTTCATCATTACTTTTTTTTCTGTTTTTCTTGTGAGTCATTTGCCTGGGAAAGATTTCTTGAGGAGATTCGGCAGCAGGCGTGACTGCTGGGCTTTAGGAATGACTTTCTTTTTCTCAAAAAAGGAACAAGGCAATATGATTTCATGTCATCTCAGTTTTGTGGGACCAGAGCTTAGAAGTGCAATATGCAGGTGAGCTTCCACAACAAGTTATGTAATGGAAAACCTGTGGTCTTTCATTCTCTCAAGTGCTTAAGATATTATATATGTCCTCTAACTTTGTGTAAGGTATTAACAAATATTTGGCAGTTATGATGAGTTAGACGGAGTACCTATGTACACCTTCTGACACTGGCACTTTTTCTTTGGAATTTGACAAGGTGAACCAACTTAAAGCTGTTTAACTTCATCCCTTTTGCCTCCCATGGAAACCTGTAACATGCTTCAATGTTACAGGTTTCCAGTAAATGGAACCTTCCAATGTTACAGGTTCTGGGTTTGAAGGTCTTTCCTGCGGCCTTCCGGAAAAGTCTGTGAAGTGACCCCCTGATTTCAAGGTGTACACAACAGAAACAAGCAAGAAAGAAAGAACCCAGCACCCAGGAAGAGGAACATTTTTATATCTGTCTCCTTCCTTGCAGTGCACCAAGGCAAAAGGTGAAGGATCCGTGTGCATTCCAAAAGGTGCTGGAGATGCCCATGATGTCACTGCGCGAGTGGGATGTGGTTTTCTGAGATAACACACTGTGGGTCACACTGCCCTGTTATTCACTCCCAGATGTGTGTTGTCCCCTCTGTGATACACTCTGTAGGTCCTGTCTTGTCTTGTCCTTTCTCAACTTGATTGCCATGCTGGCCAGTACAGACAGGTGGGAGGGTAAGTGTATAGTTAGATAACAACAAAGTGCATTTGCTAATTTTTCAGTGTTCCAAGTCTTCTCTGGTGATAAAAATATGGTGATGAATTAAAGTTTTTGGTTTGGTTGTGTTTGTTTGTTTTCTTTTTCTTTTGCTTGTCTAGCTATATCTTTTTGAGAGGTATAGTCAAAGGCAGAGCCGAAACTTATTCTCTTTTTCCAAGGTCCAAAGCTCCTGAATTTTTATTTAAAATTCATATTTAAAATCAAAGCTGCACCTAAGAGTGATAAACAATTCAAATTGTTCAAATAATAAAATAAATAAAATAAAATTTTCCATAAATTTTATGGGAAAAAAATTCCTTAAGCTGGAACTATGCACACTACTGATGATGGAAATGTTGGAGCTGGGGTGAAAAAAGCTGCCTTATGGTATCTGAGGACCTTGATCTCATGCTGAAATCCATCAGATTGCGACTTGAAATCCAGATTCAAGTTCAGTTGCTTGCATTTATCTTACATTTTCCATGAGTAGAAGTTTTAAACAGTAAGATGTTACTTGTCTATCTACACCACTGGTTTCTTTAGTTTCTTGTCTGTTATTACACTGAAGTCCAACACTGATTTTGTGAGCTGCAAAGAAATGCTAGTCTTACAATTCCATCCTGAAAGAAGCTGAAAAGAAGTGCACACAGACTACTGGTGTTTTTCATGTCAATAGTTACACATTTATGGTGGGTTAACAGCAGCTTCTGAGTGTTTTAGTACTGGAAGAGAAATTACATTGAAATTNCTTTAAAAAATTATTTATTTATTTACCTTGAAATCCTTTCAGAATAACATTTGCATTCGTTAAAACTGAGAGCAAAATAAAAACGGTTAATGCACTATTAGCCCATTCTACCACTTATGCTAGGACTTTCAGTTTTCACTATCTCCTGCTTCTTACAAGATTAACCAGAAAAGAATTAATAGAAATACCAAAGCTGAATAGATAACAGTGTTAATCCATTGATTTTTTGTTTGCTCTGCTTCACAATTTTTATTCATTTTAACAAAGGACAAAAATTCATAGAGATACACATATTTAAGGCACTAAGCTAGCCTGTGATTTGGAGACTCTTTCAGTTGCTTGCTTTGAAACACATTTCTATGACCTGTGGTTCTTGTAAAATGAAAATAATAGCACTCTGTAGCTCACAGAATGTTGTGAGAACTAATACAGAAATATTTTGAGATGTTTCAAATGGATAGGGATTAGATGGGTAATAAAAGTAAACCAGCAGATGAAATTTATATCTTTTTCTAAGGAATAAATTAACTCTTTTTAACACATTGAGGGCATTACTTCTGGAACACTCAGTTTTACAGTTTTTAGTTATTGTAAAGAAATTGGGAGCAAAAATTACATAAAAACACAATTGTAAGTTTTCAAACCTGTAGAAAAATAACCTCTTTCCCCCCCCCTTCTTCATATAAAATATGAAAGAGGGCTTTAGTGCAATGTAAAAATAATTATCGAGATTTTTGAGGTGCTTAATACAATTTTAGATTTCCCAACAAAGTTTTTCTGTAACAGCACAAGTAATTCAAAATATATTTTGTCTTGTGTCTAGGCACACCCTAGGCTGGATGAATTTGAAGATTGGAATACAAAGGTCAGTTTATTTGTTCCTTCAGTCACTAACCAGCAAAGTTTGGAAGATCACAGGAGACTAACGAACAGCAGATTGCACAAAACTGAGAGCTCAGTGCAGAAGCATAAAACAAATGCCACAATATACTGAAGAATCACAATTTGGTTTAGAGACAATTTCATTTGAAGGAGTCCTGTTAGTACTTGTGATTGATTAAGTAATGGCCTCAGCATATTTGTCAGGGGGAAAAATAATAAGCTTGTTTTCATGGTATCTAGGTGAACAAGGTCAAAATGAAGCATGAAATAAGATAATACCAATCCTAGAGTAAAAATGAGAACACTGTAGAGGCCAGTCAAAATACTATGATGACTTTTTCAAAATGCACCTCTTCTAGAGGAGGTTTGAATGATATTTCTCTGTCTTTAGGAGTATGTGTTCTCCATAATAAACCCTAAAAATTCTCAATAGTAAAATTAAGATGTTGTAGTTCCAAGAATAATCAATATTTATGGTTTCAGCAGTCAAACTTAGCTGCTCTTTCTTGAAAAGGAGAAATGCTGTTTGTTTCAAACCCTTTGAATTCTTTACTAAGCAACGCAATATCTGATAGAGTAGCAGAATGTTCCTACAAACAAAGGAAGTAAGAAAGGAGATGTTGTTTCCTAAAATTTACTATTGAGTATTGCTGTCTCTTAGGGTGGCAGCTGAGGGAGAGGTGCCAAGCAAGGAGGGTACAGTTCTCCCCATCCTTACCAGTTGCTGGCTTAGTCCACAGTGAGCTCCAGGTGGAGATCAGTGCTTTCTTCTGTAACAGGACTAATATGAGCTTATAATAAATCATGGTGAAAATACTGACTTTTTGGCTCATGCCACTTATTTTATTCTCCAAATTATTAAGTTGTATAATTACTGTAATTGCCATCTCAGCTATGGCAATTGCAAATGCTGTCCTTTGTAAGTTGGAGCATTTTAAAAATCTAAGTAATTTACTTCAAGTACCTTCTATTTTGGGTTTATTACACTGTGTTTTCATAAAGGGCCCTCTTGTCCTTCAAAACAGGAAGGCTTAGTTGGACCCCTGTGTTTTCCCCATTCTGTTGTATGACTGGCCCATACCTTTTTTTTAAAATCAATCTTTTAAGTCTTGTTTTAAAAGGAAAAACATGCCTGCTTCATTTCTATTCATCATTCCATAGTCTCACTTTTTAATTGTTTTTATTTTTTCAGCTTGGTTTCCTAAGGCTTGCACATGAACTCACCTTCTTTGTAGATGCCTATATACCCTCATATGTCAATTTATAATGATGTTCAGTTCATTGTCCAATTTTACCTAAATTTGTCAGGGGACAGACATCTCAAAGGCAATTAGTTTCCTATAAATAACTTTTGAAGAAGTGTTAAGAGAAGAGGGCAACGCGACCTCACTTTAGCAGACAGCAGAGAATTCACACCTGACAGGTCCTGAGGGTGCTCCTGGGCAAAGTCTCCTTCAGGGGAGCTCTGATGCCCACTGGCAGACAGCTACCAGGACATCACGGAGTACCTGTTCCAGTGAGGGGCTAATGGAGAAAAGAGGACAAATTGAGGAGCTTCCAGCGCATACTGGAAAAATACTTGCATTTTCCCTCTTCTTCACTTTAAACAGTGTTTGGAATGTGTGCAGCAAGGGGCTACCCCCACCTATCACGCCGTTCCTCGTGCGTTCCCTGCTGCAGGAGCGGCCTCGCTGTGGGGAGCAGAGAGCGAGCCCAGGGCAGCTCCCGGGCACTGGGCGGCTCCGCGGCCTGGCGCAGCAATGGCGCAGCTGTGAGGAATTCACAGCCCTGCAGTCGCCCTTGCTGCCCTTCCTGCTGCTGAGTGTGCTCCCTGCTGGTGCTGGGAGCGTGAACCTGCTCCGTCATAGAAAACCCCACAGCTGCCGGGGGCTGTGCCAGTGAGCGGGGCGCTGAGCTCTGAGATCAGGGTACGTTCGGTGTGTGCTGGGACGTGTTAAACCCCAGAAATGAGCACTACCTCCTAAGCGTATATTTATTTTAGATCAAACCAGGTCACATTTCATTTTTACACTCAATGTATTCTACTTTGTTAATCCTGTAATAATGATATTAATTCTATTTTGTGTGTTCAGAAGGGCAAATAGTGTTTGAATTGGAAATGTATATTGTTCAACTGCAGCCAAACTGGAAATAGTAGGGGAAGTCAAAGAGGATGATAATGGTCTCTCTGTTGCTTATATGCATCCTTAGGGAATATTTTGAATTTTTTTTTAATTTTTAGCTTTAGTCTGTTATTATCGCTACGATGAAATTTCAGCTTAGGGATTATGCTTGATCATTCCTAGTACTGCTAAATGCTTCTTTGTGTTACACTCCTACAAGACATGACTCCAGTGAAAAATAATTCAAGTTTGCCTGTGTAACTGAATAATCCTCACTCCTGTGAAAAGTGTCAGGGAAGCAAATTTTCCTCATGGCTGACTATTCGTGTACTATTTGTATAAAAAGAAATTATTTTGTTTGCTTACTCTTCTTCATACTTAAAACCAGTGCTAACTGCACATGCTGGTTGATAAGCAATTTGATGCTTATTGAGAGATACTGACCTCCATCATACCAGCTGATCAGAGTAAAGAAGATTCCATTTTCATATAATTGGAAAAAAAAAGTTGCCTATTTCCCTGTGAACACACAAACTGCTTTCACCTTTCCAGTCACTAATACTCATAAAGTGATGTTATCAGTTACTAAGGGCAACATGGATCAAGAAACATTTTTTCTTATCTTTCAAGGCCAGAAGGTTTTATCCTAGTTAGGAGACAATATTACATGAACCTAAACTTTCTGCTGTAACAGAAAACCATCTGAACCTTGTTTGGAATGTTTACTATTAGTGATACAAAACAATACAGCTTTAATTCTAACGACATCAGCTGTGATAAAAAAAATCTAGCATGCAGTGTATTTAAAACTGTTCTACCCATTTGTAGATACATTTATAATTGATTTTTATTTAGCATTAAACATCTTTTAAAAACACATAATTTTCATGTTCATTCAATTCCTATAGTACAAAATTTGCCAGGTGAGTCCCTCCTCAAATGCCAAAGAATGTTTAGGATTGGTCTGGCAGTTCCTGCACATGGATAGGGTAGGGCTGTCAGCCACAGCATCAATTTACCATTTGTGCAGATGATCTGCTGTTTTCAGGGGCTCTGCTGAAATACTGAAGCCAGTCTTACCAGCCTGTTTAAGTAGGCAAGACTGGCCCTTCTAGGAAAAAGAAGTCAGATTGACTTCTCTAGCAATAGAATTGAAACAATTTTCAACGTGATTTTTTATTCTGACAATTCCAATAAATATCTTACCTTGCTCACAGAGATGCTTCTGGAGCCACATGCCCTTGAAGAACCATTAGAATGACTAAACTAATCAAAGTACCATGTAAAGTACCCAACAGAAAGTAGCACTCATAGGAATAAATATAATTATCATGTTAACATCTTCACTGATGTAAAAAAAAAATCAAAGGCATTTTCTTTGAAAAATAAGATTAGGAACATAGTTGTTATTGAAGCAATACTTTCACAATTACAGAAATTTGAATGTAGGGATTTTTCCATCTTTTCTATAACTCAAACAATTTAAGTGATTCTGTCTACTCTCCACAGAATTTAATAGAATCACATACAAAATCCATCATGCAGCAAAGTTTTCTGTTTCCATAACTAGACATCATTCAGTGGAGGTTTGTAGAAACAAATGCCCTGCTGCTGCAGTCTCAGAGTTGTCCTGACAGAAAGCCAGTGCTTTTGTAGTTGAATCCTGTTAAGGAAATCCTTTATACCATAGAATTAAGAGTATAGAATTAAACATTAGATTTTTCAGTTTTAGTACAGAAGTCTGGGAAGAATAAAACATTCTGTTATGCTTATGTTAAAATACTTTTACAGCTTGAGACTTGTTGACTTGAGAAGATTTATTACTTGGGTCTTAGAAGAGTGACTTTAAACAGGGCTGGAGGGCAGCTCTTCTGCCAAAGTTCTGCCTGTACAGCATGTACAGATCATCAGTCCAGAAATCAATTTATTTTGAGGTTTCTTTATACAATGGGACACTTTGCTGTCAGGAGGTTGGAGAAGAGGTCTTCCTGATAGTGCTGGTCTTTGTCTTCAAGTATTCCTTTTCTCTGGATAAGAAGTCTGGAAAGAGGGTGTATATCTCCATCACGTACTCATCCTTCTCCCTGGCAGGCCTCGAACAATACGAAGGAAAACAAAGAGGAAGCAGTTTCTCATTTTGCAGTACTTGACTTTGATATTTTCACAAATAGCAAAATCTCACAATTAAAGTAAGGTGCACTGAAAAGGATTGCATTTATGAAAAGGTGTACTAGCACAATTCTTTTTTTTTTCTTTTTGTCTTTTGCCAGAAAACACTAGGGAAGTGCTTCTTGGCTGATAATATTGCTCATCAATTGCTATTGAAAGTCTGATCAGGTGGTGAAGACACCCTTCAGCCTGCAAGAAGGATTACAGTGACAATGACTGCTTTTGGGACACAAAGTAAAATTAACTTCTAGGTTATCCCCGTCAAGGACCATTAAGTCCTGAACTATGAGGGACACTGTGAACAAGTCATATTTTAACCTCCTGTGAGCACAAAAGCAGGCAGGTTCTTCTCCTCCCCCAACAAATCTGACCTTCGCTGAAATTTATGTGAAAATGAAAAAATAAAAGAAAGCTGTAGCCCTGCCAAACTCTGATGATGTGACTCATTTTAATTACTGGTATTTGGAAATTAAATGGCCTGAGTTTCATTCTGTAGTTTGCTGCAGGAAGAATGATTTAAGCAAGCTCCAGAGCTGCAGCAGCACCTTTTACAGCAGGTATGAAACAAGGCATTCATTTTTCTTTTAAGGGCGTCCTTGTAAACATAATAACAATTAGGAAGCCAGGGCTTCACATCAGAATCTCCTGTGCACTCTGGCATTACCTCCTTGGGCTACTTCATCACTTCTAATTTTCTCAACAACTTCCTCAAATAAGAGCTTTGATAAAATGACATTGAACAACGTTAGACGAGGACAATTTCCCTAAAAGCAAAACACGTAAGAGGTTCGGGCAGCCAGAACACATGCACTGCTAAAGGAAGCTTCTTGCTTTCCCCTTATCAGCTTCATTAAGCCAGAATATCCACTGCACTCAAGCAGTGATTCTTCATTCTGTGTGCAGAATTGCTGAAGAAACAAGGGCTGTCTTATGACAGCAGTGCTGGGTTTCCTTGTTATTGCTATTTTTTCACACAGTATTCATCTAACAGAAAAAGAGAAAGCATCAGAGATTTCTTACGAAAGTCACAATACATTTGTTCATTTTACATCTAGCTCTCTTTTAACAGTGATTTTTCATATATTTAGTCCATGTTTGAAAAGCACAAGTTGACTTCATAATGCACACGAGTTTGCAGTGCTGTCTCTAAGAGAGATGGTGAGCTCTCTCAAAGGGAATTTTTCTATCCTGTTCAGTGGTAATTTTTTTTTAAGAAATTTAAATT
>WAAG01001519.1:41301-77382 GCA_013390105.1 Tichodroma muraria | reverse complement strand
AAATCATATATTTATGAGTGCACTTTTTCAAAACACATCCTTAAACACATGATAGAGATGGGTGTTACCTCCATGCTAAAAGCAGTAAAACTCTAACACAGACACAAAACCATCACACATGATGGAGCAAAACCAGCAGCTGACTAACGTGGTTGTCCCTAAATTTCCTGATTTCTAACTGATTAACAACTTGCATGCAGAAATTCCTACTGACCTCCTGTGCATATACAAGTAAATAAATGTTTTTTCACATTGAATACAGCAAACAGGTTGTAAAATCATGATGCAACTTTTACACTGTAACGCTGCTATCAAGAGCATTCCTGGCATTTTGAATTAATTTTATACTATGACACCAAACCACAGTATAACAAAAACTGTATTTGAGTGTTTCTTTATTTTCAGGTATCTGGGTAGAGCTGACCATTTTCAGATTGTTTCTAATAAAAATCAATCATGTTAGGGACAATAGAATCTTCAAAGCTTTCGTTTGTAAAAGGGGGAAAAAAGGTGTTGGAAGCCATTTCAAAGCATCCATTTCCCTGTATTTGTTTTAGTGACAGGAGAGTGCACAGGCTTGGACAGCCACAGGTAATTATTTGTATATTTTGGGGGCTGGGAGGGTACCAAGATAGCTCTGTAAAGAATGCTAGAAATATACAATACAATTCTTGCTGCAGCTTTTCTTCCCATGCATGTTCTGAAGCACATTATTCTTCTATGGCCAACTTGGAACATTTTTCCTGAAAAAAGTTCTCTTTTTAGTGTCCCACATCTTATTTCCTACTAAAGGGGATTTTGCCTGAGTGGTTTTTAAAGAAACCCTACACAATAGTTTCACTTTAGAAAGACTGCATAGATGCCCCCATGTTCACCTGAGTAGCTTTGGAAGTACCAGCACTAAGGAAGTCTGCCCTTGTTTATGTTGACATTTCCACCATCAATACTGATCAGCTTTGTTATCTACAACACTAAATAGGCCTGGGAAGAGAGGTAGAAAATTAGGGGACTTCTAAGGTACTTTTCCTTAAGTAAAAGAGGCAGTGTGTAGAGTGTTCACCTCACATGTGCTTTCACAGGGTTAGTTTAGAAGAGTTCAGCTTCAGATTCTATTTGTCACATGCTATGATGTTAACCTGTAGTATCCCCTGATCAAACCGTAACAGGTTCAAATTCCACTGGTTTTGCTCAAAACTTATTTTTACAGGGACTGCACTACACCATCGAGAGATTCTGGCAGACTAAGACACAATAGTGCTACCACAGAAAAGCAAACAAAAAAGTAAAGGTAAAATATAAAACCTTCTTTACAGCTCTGAGCTACACAACTTGGGAAGTCCCTGGCCACCCAGCCACTGAAAACTTTTGACAAAAGTAGAATCTGGAAGGATATGCGGAGAGGTGAGTGCTATGACAGTTTGTTGGTGTCCTTCCCATCTGAATCTCATTTAGCTGAACTTGAACCTCAGCAAGAACAAAGCAGGTACAGCTGAACTCCACACAGGTATCAACACTGAATTTATCAAGTTGCTCGTGTGAGCAACTCCGCATCCCAAGTGAGAACAACTCCTGGCACCACCCATGCAAACGTTTCACTCTAAGAACCCCTCATAGATCATTTTTGCTATGTGCTACACAGAAATTTTTAATGCAAAAAGTAGGAGCAGATGGTGTACCTAAACGTGACCTCTCCACTGCAGGAAGAAAAAGAAGAAAGCTTGCCCTCAGCGTTGTCCTCACCTCCTCCATGCTGCTCCAGAGAAGGAGAGGATGTCTGGCTGGGCTTGGTGTTGCCTGTCGTCTTTACATCACATTCACTGCCAAGATGAAACCAGCGTTTCTAAAGCAAACACTTCTCTTTCCAGAGGGATTAATGCTAAGAGGGTTTGACTTTAGGCTGTCTAGTAAGATCCAGAAAATATATTCTCCATTTTTAACTTGGCTGTTTCTAAGTCTGTTTCCTCTCATTTCAAGAACATGTCGGAGCAAGAGTCAGGGGACGAAGCTCTTCCAATTTTTAACAGGCACGGAAGAAAAAAAATGACTTAGAGATTTCATCTGTGTTTTCCCACTGACCTGTGGCACATTTTTAGCCATGTTGCTTTGGGTATCAAAGGCAAAGGGGAAACAAAGCAAAGAAATATAAGGCACCAAGCAGTACAGATCACCACTGTACACCAAGCAGTACAGATCACCACTGTTTGGGGTACACACCTACCAGCACACACAGAAATACATTTGGGAGTACCATCAGGCCAGAAGCGAAAAGGAAGAGGAAAACGGACAGATCACACTTTCAAGACACATTTCAAAAAAACAAAAACAAAACAACAAAAAACCCCACCAAAAAAAAAACAAACGAAAAAACCCACCATAAAACCAAAAAGACCAACATGGATAAAGGACATGCACAGCCAAGAGCTATGTTTTCCACCAGGAATGCTTTTATTTTCACGCAATGATGTGACAAGAGCTACTTTTCTTCCTGCAAGAATCTCCAGTACATCAAATCCAGGGAGCCAAACCTGCTTGTGGTTATTCTGCTCAAGAGGAAGGAACTGCTCATCTGCACAGCTTCAGAATTTCTCTAGTCCCAGGCTGTGGGCGAGTCTGACGTCAGTCCCAGTGTGAGCCATAAAAATCCCCTTCAACAACCAACACTCTCCTGTGTGGGAAGCCTACAGCATTATTTTAAGCAAGGACCCAAGATTACCCTGGTGCTTTCTCGCAGATTTATCACAGAGCCAGGGATGGCACTGAACCCAGAGGAAATGCATGTGTGTCCATCTCAAGTACTTCCATGTGAACTCCACGTGGAGAATGGTACATTGTAAGGGGATGCACACATAAAGCTCCCCCACCCCCCCAATCTACTCTAGGATCACCACTGTTGTCCACTGACTCAATAGAAATGTTTCTGCTACAATAAAGAAATCTTATCTTTACAGTGAAAATATATGTGGCATTTGTGCAATATTCTGACAATGGGGGGCCCTTGGAAAAAAATAATTTCTTGTTACAGGCAAGTTATCTCCAGTCTTCTGTATATTTAATGCACAGCCCTGGTATCTATTTTACCCAGACTACTCTGGTTTTCTAGAAGTATTTTGATGAGAGACCCTGGAAGAGACTTCTGTTTCTGGCTAGGTGGCCAGAATGGGTTTCAAGCTACATTAACAGCAGTAACAATAATGCCACCACAACCTCTCACAGCATCTTCCCTTACAAATGAAGTTAAGCCACTCTTTCTTTTTAAACAGCAGAAATTTTTTAAATAACTGTCACTGCACTTGAAAACGCTAATTGAGGCAGTTAAGTATGAATAGAACCCATACACAATGATACAACCCATACCTATTATTTAAAAGAAAACTATTGCCTGCTTAATTCCTAAATCATAACTCCTTCTTGTAAATTGAAACCAACATTTTATTCTTAGAAGCATCCCTGCGACTCCACTTAAAATCGGTGCTGAGAAATCAGTGTGTCTGTCCGTAAACTCGTGTTGGTTTAGAGAAGTGAATTGACACATCACAGTGCAATGAGTTCACTTTAAAAATAGACACTCATCAGTTGCTGAGGATTTTCTGAGTCTTCCAGACTAAAGACATTCTAATTAAAAACAAGCAGAAAAAACCCCAACCACACAAAAACCCAAACAAAACCCACAAAAAACCACAAAAAATAAACAAAACAAACAAACAAACAAAAACCAAACCCAGAGTAAACTGAGATGCATCTACCTCTCTCATACAGCCCAAACCACACTTCAATTTGTACCAGAGAAATGAATACAGAAATCATCATATACCTTTTAAAGGCTCCCCAACCAGTGTCATAAATAAAAACCAAGAGAAGCCCCAGCTCAACAATATGCTTAACTGGCACTGAACTTTAAACACAAACTTTGTAGCACTATCCTTCATTTCAGTATTGAAAACACTTAAACTCGCGCTTAAAACATAAGCCCCTGCTATAAAGTGCTTTATTTAAACTTGGATTATATACTGGCATCAATTCCGAGAGGCTGAAACAGACTTTCACAGGAGCCTGCTAACTCTACAGGCAGATTAAGGGAAGTGCCTGGTAAAACAAGATTTCAAGAAGCTTTGGAAACGTAATTCCAATTTTTTCCTCCCCAGCAAGCAAAACCTTCAGTCGGGTGCTGGCAGCGGCGTGGCAGGAGCGGCGCGGGCTGAGCCGGGCCGGGCGCGGCAGCCTGGGGACGGCCAGCCGGGCACGGGCGGCACCCGGCGCGGCCCGGCCGCCGCCGCAGCGCTGTAAGCCGGGCAGTGCACCAGGGTGGCTGTGCCACCTAGTGATGCTTGCCATGTACTGTCGGAGCCGAGCGGCAGCGCCGGCCGCTCGGGGCACTCTGCCCGGCAGAAAGGGAAAAGGAGCAGGCGGCAGCTCATCTCCTGCAGCTCCTGAGCCACAGAAACAGCCCTCGGGCCTCCCAGCCACCGGCAGTGGCCCAGTAGGTGCACAGGACAGCCTCGATCAACCACGAGCAAGGAGCGACCGCAGCGGCATCACCAGGGCAGGATCGTCAGCTGCTTCCGAACGCGGGCATTGTCCAAGCAACTATCTATAAGTTGGTTTCTTCTCCCTGCACACTGAAGAGTGTTTTACACAAGAGGTAACTACCTTGTTTCAATTTAAAAAATTACGAAAGCCTCCAAAAGTTACAGGACAGTGCCCATCAAACCCAGCATCTTTGGTAAGAAAACCTTAGCATGTCCAGTGGTGCTTTTTGTCCAAAGAGATCCCAAATGAGCTTACAAGTAAATGTAGAGCAATAAACCTATCAGGAATGCACATGGTAAAAAACTAACACCAAATGTGACAAAATCTCTAACTACTTGTCTAAATTGCAAACCACTCCGGCTGTGGTAAGAAGCTCTTTAACACATTACACACCATGCCAACACCACAGAAACCCAGGTACTGCCCAAGCCCTGCTTGCTCTAGCTCAAGCAAGAGGGGAAAGCTTCTTGGAAAAGAAAATGAAGGCCGCAGAAATTCAAAGAAATCAAGCTAGTGTTCACTTAATATCTAATTAATTAAAAGGAAAGCACTCCAGCGGTATCACACGTGGTAGCCAGGCCGTCCTCCGCACAGACTGCCTACCTGCTTCCCAAATAACAACTTTAAATCTCTGGTTCCCAGCTTCTCCACACAGCATGGAGTTCCCCTACGCAAACACTGACATGCCATCTTAATAAACATCTGGCAAAATGACAGACACGATCATCTTCCACTGACACAAAGGAAACGGCAAAAGAAAAACCAACAAAGCAAGAACAAAATCTCGTTCTATACATCAGGCACTTCTTGCTTTCTAGATGCTCAGGAGTGCTCTGCTGCACCCCCTGCAGCCCCAGCAGGTCGCTGTGTCTCAGGTAAGGGCCGCTGTTCTGCCACAGGGGCTCCTCGCACACACCACCCTTCTGTTTGCACAGCTACAAACTAAATTTATGTTGGTACATAGTGTTAATTAGTGTTAAGACACTGATAAGAATCAGCCATTACATGCGCATAGGCTACAATAAAAGTGACAGGATGGACCATAACCTTTTAGCATTAGAACTTCCCAGAGTCTACGACCCGTCAGCCAAACAGTAAAATGGCAAGGAGCTGTTGTGATACACATTTTAATAGATTCTTAGAAAACCTACATCCTGTTATTAGAAGTGACAAGAAAAGGATTTTTAAATGGCCTCATTATCACATAGTGTACACAGAAACCTACAGTTTGCACAGCAAAGTGAACTCCTTTGTTGAATTACTTCAAACTCTTGACTAGGTGGATTTGAAATAGCACTCGCATGTACGCCTAGCACCTCTACCTCTATATTTGCTGCTAAATGAAGACAAAACCAGGCAGCTGAATAGAGCAGTTAGCCCTTATTCCAGGGCTATCAATAGACTGCAATTGATTAAAAAGGGGGAGAGAGAGACATCCTGTAACACACTAAATTTAGCCACAGTAACCCACAGACATTTCTTTTGAAATGCCAAGGGGCTTGGGAAGCTAAGCTCCACATCAGGTATCCCTGAGGCACTTGGGTCTCTGAAGCCACTGCAGCAAGTGGAACTTTGGAGCTCAGCTAAGCTGCTCTGCTGTTTACAGCTTTGTTCCTTTACATCCCCTTCCACTTCAGCTCAGTAGCAATCCAATTTTTAATTTCAGTTCTGCCTCAATTATGGCTCTTCTTGAAGTTGACCATGACTTCCTAATTGTTTTTTTCTGCCCTCAGCTTTCACACACCAATTAGACATGAAATGCTCTCCAGCTGCACCTTCAGTTCACACACAATTAGGGGATGCACAGAAAAGCAGGGCTGCCTGGTGACAGAGACATTTCCTGTGTTAGAACGGTAGGACAAATGTGACACATCCTTAAGAGCACAGCTTGACAAAACACGTAATCCCAGCTCTCCTACACGACAAATGTGAGGACACTGGAGTGAGCTACCTGACTTCTCACTGCTCACTTGCAAGAATTATTTGTGGGGGGAAGAGAAGGTGGAGAGCATCGAGCTCAGTAACCAATTAGATTACTTATCTGAGATCTACTAAAGAGAAGAAGAGGTGGAGAAAGGTGACCTCCTTCTCTAAGTGCCTTCACTGAGTCTAAAGGCTTCACTGTACTGAAACAGAAAATATAATCACTTTGAAATTGTTTTAAAAACACCCCAAGCAACTTAAAACATAACTTCTATCTCCTATTCCTTCAGCATGTGTCCATTCAGAAGCCTTTCAAATGCACTATTTGTGCTATGACTGATAAACAAGCGTTTTTCTCCAAACTGAAAAACCTTTTGGAAAAACAGATTCCTTACTCAAAATAATGTTTGAAAACCACTACATTTAGCTTTCTCCAGTCACATTTACTGCATCCACAAAGAAATTCAAGTCCCCCCACAAAGGTACAGCATTGACTCAAGACACAGGTCTTGAAGGAAAGGAGAAGAACCAAGAGTAAAACTGTTTCAAAAACATTTCACTCGGGCATCTGTAATTACTCTACAGTTCATCAGAATGGATTATTAATTCAGGATTAGTCAAGATCTCCAAAAGATTTGTGTATAAGTGTTTTTCTCCCTCCACATTCATCTTTCATGAGACTGAACACAACTCAAATTAGGGTCTCATGCACAAGCAGGCAAAGGTATTGCTGGTAGATGTAGTGCTACTTAAAGTATCCACAGCAATCCTTGTTCTCCTTTCTCCCCAGGGAGGGGAGGGCAAAGCCCTGCTGCAGGAGGTCTATGCTCCCACAGGCACCCAAAGCACACGGTTATCGAGTGCTCGTAGCTGCAGCAGGAGCTCTAAGCCAGCCCCTTCTCTCATCCTTCTGAAACCATTCCAGGTGCATCCTTGAAAAGGCATTGACTTTAATGGTATAAAACTCAACAAGACTTGAAATTAACCTTTTAGTGAATCTTTCACATTCGATGTGAAATAACAGAGCAAGTTGTGATGTGACATTTTTGTAGGTGAAAACATCAAAGGCAGCCCTGCCACAGACTGATCTACCTTTGAACACCCAAGGGTATCTGAGACTGCCAAGTCTCTGTAGACTAGACAGAGAGAAAGAAAAAAGGAAGAGAAAGAGATCTAAGATATTCCACTATTTAAGGTGAAGTCATTTTAACTAGGATTTAATTCAATCTTTTACACTTTGTTACTGCTGGTGGTTTTTTAATACACAGTCAAAAGAGAAGATCAGGATAAAAGGAAAAGAATATTATTTCTGACTGTCAGGCCATAATAAGGCATAAATACATGAAAATTTAACTGGCATCACTTATTCTTTCCTTCCTCCTTAGCATTCTTGCCTTAGGAATTTCTTTCTATTGGAGTTATGCAATAAACAAACCAAAAAAAAGAAAAAGCATCAGCCTTTCAAAGGGCTGCAGAAAATTAAGTACCTGTCTAATAACTCAAACAACTGAATTAATGGACACTGACTACTCTTGCCCTTTCTCCCATGTACACACATTAAATGCTCTCCTGGGGTTGAGAATGGGGGCTTGCTGGAGTCAAGACCCTCTTGAATTATTTCTGGTAAGAACCCCTCCTGACCCTCCTGTGCTCCGGCATAACAAGAAATGCCAGCCAAATTTCTGGCTTGCAGCTCCCCCCATGCTGAGGGGGCACCTTTGGCACACCCAGCCGTGCCGAGCCCCTGACCCAGAGAGCTGTGACTACTGAACTCACGAAAAATGCAACTCGTTGTTATCAAAACGATGCACTATTGGATCCTACGAGCTTACAAAGCACAGCGAATGACAGAAAAACAGCCTGTACTCATAGGGTTCTCCTTCAGAGTGGAAACACCAAACGCGAGATGTTATTGAATCAAACCGCACAGCCCGGTGCATCCTGTACGCGCCGTTACGTCCTGGGTGCTAGAGCTGGGCTTTGGCTCTTTGCTTTAGACTAAGGCTTTTCTGCTCCAACTACAGCAGAAACCAGGCCACTCAGCTCAGAAGGACCCTGGGCTGGTCCTCCTGGCTCTGCTTGGGAGCTACAGCAGAGGAATCTCAGGCCATCTGCATCACCTTTCAGCAACAAAGCCATGAAGAAAATTGCACTTTGACACAGAAAGAAGTTACATTTGCCAGGTGTGGCACCTGGCTGGGAAGTCAGCACCTCTTGCTGCTAACGAGTCAAGTGCTTTATTTAGGAAATGTGCTATGGCAAAAGCCTAGACTAGGCCAAGGAAAGAAAGAAAGAACACTGAAATCACAGCCAAAACAGGTGGAAGAGAAGCTCTGAATATCCACAGGAGACTGTACAGGCAAGTAGGAAAGAAGGAAATGTGACACCCCGCTTCTAAAGTTGAAATTGTTGTGTCAAGTTTAGTAAACCATACACTCTGAGAAGCAGCACACTCCCTAAGGAATTTACGGCAGAGTGGTTAACAGCAAAACCAGGAGCAGCCCCAAATTTTGCTTGGGTTTTAGTCACAGACTCTGCTTTTCTGAACAGTGGAGGTCTGCACAAGACAAAAAGAGCCCACATTTCTAACACTCGACCCAGGACAGATTGCCTGACAGCAAAGAGGTCTTCTGAGAGAGCAAGATGAGGATGTTACACAAATTACCTCTACGCCAATATCCAAACTCAGCCTCCCAGAGACAGTGGAACTTGTGTCTGACATACACTGATGACATTTTCATAGCTAAGGCTATTAGAGAACATGCCAGAAAGTAGAGAGAGAAGAGAGTAAAGAAAGGGAAACTTGCTACTGCCTTCAAATTAATAACAACTTCTTCATAAAGAATAATCCCAGCTCAGCTGTGCCTGAACTTTTTCACAAACCAATGTCTCATACAGCCTGTGAGGAGCCTCGACCAGGAGGAAATCTCTCACCTTCTTCCAGAGCAATGTGAAATGAAGTGAAAAAGTCAAGAATTCTTAAATGGCCTCTTTTCTGAACCAGCTTGAATCTATTTGAACTTATGTTCAAAAAGAGCCTGAGATCTCATATAATGGAGAAAATTATATATATGATACAATTTCTCATGGCTCTTTCACAGTCACTAAGAGACAGTGGAAGAAAGACAACTTGGAAGCGAGCTGAGATACAAAGCCGTAGATGGAGCTGCTAATTCTCACCCAGCTTCCTCCTACACATTGTGGTATCTTGACCTTGATTTCATCTCTATCAACGATAACTTCAATGCAGCAAAGATTTTTCTGATGATCATTTTCTTTCTTAAGAGTCTGTGATGCCACAGTAGAGGTAGGATATGGTTTCATGCATGAAAAAGCTGAACAGTCAAGTTTAAGATCAAAACTGTCAGTTTTTATCCTCCTTGAACACAGAACTGTGACATTTTAAAAAAAATTTTTCATTTGAAATGCTCATTGATGCACCAGTGAAGCTCTCAAAATCATCTTAATACCATGAGCTAGGTGTTGACTAGGTGGATTGAAGCAAAATCAGCAAACTCCTAGCAGCAGAGCACAGACTCCTATTTTCACCAGACCTCCTGAATCACACACTGAATCACCAGCCAAGGTTCCTACCATCTGCATTAGTTCTTTTTATTGCACAGCAACTGGAATTGCAACTTACTCTTATCTGCTCCTCTAAACTGCCTTTTCAGCTTTCCTCTTTTGGAGGAAGAGCTACTACCAAAAAAAAAAAAAAAACCCACACCAAAAAAGACCCAAACAAAAACACCTCCCCAAAACATAGCAAATACAGGACTTTAAGACTCAAGCTGCATTTCCAGTGAGTCAAAAATTTAGTACCATAGGACACCACAACGGCAGCAACTTACCAGCACAGGACGATATGATCAAGGATGGGATTCTTCTTTGTGTACCATTATCTCTTCTTATCACTCTCTCAGCAAGGGCTGCTAAGCTTTTGTGTAGCTGCATTGCTAAATTCTAAGAGAAAAGAGAAAGAGAGGCCTGTCTGTGGCCCAGAGCTGAGTTTCTGAGGGCTCCCCCTCACATGAGGCCCCAGGTGAGGCTGGTCAGGGCCAGCAGGGCAATCAGGGCCCTGATGGAGCCTAACAAGCATCAGCTGGCATCAAATCATGGAGGAGACAAAACACCAGGGATCTGCTCCGGAGCAGTGCTTAAACAGAAACGTCTGCAACGTGGCACTGAATGTGCACAACTTGCCACTGCACTTGCTCCAGAAAGCAGAAAAAGAGACTGAAATAAGACTTGTGAAAGCATAAACCAGCTTCCTTGATACATATCAAGCCCCTTTCTTACTTACTTTGAAATAAAAAAAAATTAAGAAAAAAGAAAATAAAGATACGAGGATTATATCAGCCCCTGTTTTGGGGAAAAAAAAAAAAAAGCGTTGTGGGTTGTGAGGGGGAAGACAGAAATGAAGGCTTCTCTGATGCATTCGGCCATCAGGCATGTGAATGTGTGATTAGACAGTGCTGTACTGTCAAGCATCACTCCTGCTCTCCTAAAAGCCTGATGTCTGAAGATACACAAATGAGTGCACACTAGCAAAATATTTTATTGATGCCTTCTACCCCATTACTCCAGTGACAGTCCCCAGGCTCACTGCTCAGAGCCAGACTGACGCAACAACACACAGGAAACGCAGGCCCAGCAAAATGTTTTACAGGCCCCAATCCTGGGAATACGAATTGTGGGCAGGCATTGATGGAGGGTGTTGCTGCTCTCCTCAGAGCCACACCTCTTCCAGCAATTTAACACAAGGCACAGTAGCCAGGGCAATGACTCTCCCTGCCTCCAGATTAAAACTCTGCCTCTAGTGCTATGGGGAGGCTATGGCTCTGCCTAAATTTCCGAAGTAACTGGTGATTTGGAATTACCAAAGGCTAACTTGGAAATGGTTAATAGAAACTTTTTCAGGAATCTTTCCCATTTCTGAAAATTGTGCTATTGGAGGAGCTTCTCGAGGGCACGTGGGCTTCAATGACCAAGTAATTTAGTGGGAAGAGAGGGACAAAGCAATAAAAATGGATAGCGAAGGGATATCTCACTGTAGAAAAGGAAGGAATTTTCACATGTTTATAGCAGGTACACTCAGAGTAGGTTCCACTGATGAACCAGCTTCTTCTATTGCAAGCCAGAGACTGCAACACGCAATACTGGAATAGTTAATTTAACTTCCTGGTTTTTACAGCCAGGGACACTAACCTGACAAAGCACAACAGTTCATAATGTACTGTGGCCTAAGATACATTTCTTTCTGGAAGTGTGTCTGAAGATACAATAAAATGACTAATAACCAGTAGATTGTTTAGATTCTGATATGATAACAATAAACCTTTCCAAAAAAAGGGAAGTTGGCAAATGTTCAAATTTCTGAGCAGGACACTCCTGCATTCTGTTCTTTCCTGCTCGTGCACTGGACTGAATGCACTGCACTCCCACCCTACATCCACGGGCACGGACTTGAGCAGAGGCAGCATCAGGCAGTGCTACTGCTCCAGCACATGCAGATCTGCAAATCCACAGCCCAATACCTTCCTTTCTACTTGTGTAAAATTTCCACTGGGAGACAAGAGACACGCTGAGAAAACCTGGGCTTGTGGCAGCTCTCAGTTTGTACGGATGCAGCCACACAACATCACAGACAGGCTTTCCACACCACACGGGTTGTGCGCATTCCCTCCATCTTTCCACGAACACGGTCCCCTCGGTGGTTCAAGAGAACAAAGGAGAACTGGGGATACAAAAAAGATTTGTCAAAGATTGTACAACGGAAAACCTCTACGGGTTGTTTGAAGAATGATGAAAAGAACATTAGAGTGAATAGCATATATGTCCTCAATGCGTTTAATGTCTGCTCAGTTTAAAGAAAAGGTGCCATTTTGCTACTGAATTGATATAAGCATTAGCCTTCACTTTTTGCTCCTCAATTCTGTGTAGACATTCCTTAACTAAGAACTAGCTGTGTGCTGGTACAGCAGAGAAAGACAAAATCCCAATTTACCCAAAATACCATTCTGATTAAATGCAAGATCCAATTTACCACTGGGATGTACCTTGAGTCACACACACAAGTAGCAAGTGCATTTAAATGTTTGCTTTAAGTCCAACTGCTGTCTGCCTTTATCTGTGGAGAAAACTGGTCTTCAATAATAAAGCAGAAGAATGCTACAGTCCTTCGAGAGAGTCCAAGGTTTCTCAGAGATTCTAAAAATTGTCAAATAAAAAATCATGACAGTTTTGAACTAACTCTCAGTCAACAAGAGGATTTTAATGCTGGTTTGAACTGCTAGTCAGAATCCTAAATCTTTGGGACAAAGATGGAAAAAGCTAGAAAAATCTAAAAAGTTTTATCCTGCCATATAAATGGGGTCTCTGAGGCTTGCTTAGATCTAGGTACTGAATTTTGCCTTCCAACCCCCTCCCCAGAGAAAATGCAAAAAACCTCCCAGTGTCCACTGTCAGCATGAAGTCTGTACAATGGGATATTCTTACTGAATACTCTGGTAGTGAAAAATAAACACCAGGAATTAATGACATTAGGACATCCTCTGAAAACTGCACTGCGCAAATTTGAGATTTTCTCAGTGTAACGTAAGTCCAACAGATACTCACAGAGGTGCCATTTTCCTACCATGTTTTCAACACACATTTTCTGTTTTCTAAACAGGCCACATGTAGTAAGCAAAGAGACTCCTCTGTAGGTAAAGCATTAGCAATAGTACATTACAATAGTCCATTACAGGCTACTTTAATTTAAGAGAGATGATGTACAAGGCTCAACACACGTGGGTGCTTTCTGCTCTTTCAAAAAGTTAGCAAAGCTGACTACTGCCTGAAAACAGCAGATTTGTTACAGAATTTTTCACACATCAGTTTTAATTTAGAATAGTCTGCCATTGGAGGAGCAACACAGACAAGAGGGAGCATACATCCCTCAAAAGCCATCCAACTGCTTACTGGGAAAACAATACTAAACGGTAAATTGCCCCCACTGGAGTTACTACTAAACACCCATCCACCAGCCTCTCTCCAGAGGGCTAATGGCCAAAGGCTATCAGAACAAAGCCAGACCACCCCACCAGTGGTTTGGGCCATCTTTGTGCAGTGTGTGCAGGTGTCTGAGCACACAGCTTTCCAAGGAATGGCTGCATGGCCATTCTGTAGTCCCTGCTGCAAAGTGTCCTGAAAGTCAGTTAGCACAAAAAATACCATGGAAAATGAATGTGCCTGGTCTTGCATTGCATCTCCTTTCTTCTGTATTGCCACAAATCAAGAACAGGCACTGACACCACATTAAAAACTCCAGATGCAGGTGTCACGATACATTCAGGGTTACCTGTACTTATCATCCAATAGGGCAAAAAAAGCAGGGAAGAGAAAAATAATTAATTCTAGGAGTATAAATGACATAGGCAATTTATGAGCCACTCCATTCTGGGGAGTTACTTCTCCTGTCATTAGGGTCTGGATGCACAGCACAGAAGTGTCATCAGCCTGACCAAAGCCAGGCTGTCAGGTAGGGCAGAGCAGCAGTGGAGCAGGGTCTACAGCACATCTCCATGCAGAGTCCTCCCACTTTGCCTGTGCCTTTGTTTTTGTTAGTTTTTTTAAAAGAACAGGTGGGTTTGGCACAACAAGTAGAAATGTATTTTCAAACTCCTTAAATTACCCATACAAATTATCTGACAAAAGGGTACCTTCAAGCAACATCTAAATTTGCTTCTTAGAAGTTAATGTCTGCATTATAAATTAGGCTCTAAGTGATAAAAATGGACCTCAACAAACATACCTAAAAAAATGCATTTTGAAAGTATTCTAGGAAGAAACAAAACCAAAGCAGAGACAAATGACAGGAACAGAAATCCCAAAATTGTTTTACAAAGACACAATACGAAAGGGAGACATGGGAAAGAGAAAAGGCTGGTACATCCAGGGAGAGGAGAAGGGGTGAGTGGAAACAGCTGGAATTGTTCAGCTGTGTCAACATTCGGCTGTTTCGCAGATTGACTAGCAAAGTGTCATCTGAAACCAATTACATTCCCAAAACCCCATGGACCCAGTTCATAACATTGATTAATCCACACTGCGAAAACATCCCCAAGCAAAACTAGAACAGCTGTCAGCTCTTGGAGCTCAGAAATAGCATTTGATTAAAAAAAAACCCAAAAAACAAAAAACTACAAACAAACAAAAAAACCCCCAAAAAACTACCATGCATACTCCTTAACACCATCTTTGTGATTTACAGCTCATATACCTGCTTCTACCACTTAACAGCAAAAACATCTCCCCCCACTGCTTTCCCTGCACTACCACGGCTGCTGAGAGAACAGGTTGTCAGCAAGAGGCCCAGGCCACTACTGATGCCCCCAGACAAAGCACCTGCCTTAGAACTAACTCTCTCCTGAAGATGCCTCTTCCTCTCCTTTGCAGACCTGGGGAACCACAATTTACCTCCTGAAGGACGGAAACTTTCTGTGCCCATTCCAAATGCCCTGCAATTATCCTTTTCAGGCAGCCTAGCTATGCAGAAGGCATCAACTGAACTTCAAAGGCTGCCAGCTCTGCCTGAGTGGAGATGAGGATCAGCTGCTCCAGGCTGCCAGGCTTGGGGAGCTCCCACCCCTCCCACCTTCCCAGAGCTCTTCCTGCTCACTCCCAGCTCCGAGGAGGTGCCTGCTGCAGGAAGATCTGGATGTGAGGAGGTGCTGCACTGCTGCCATCCCCTTGGGCCCAAGGACACGTGCAGCATGGGCTCCTGGCCAAATTCCCACCCTGTCCCTCTGAGCAGCACCCACCCGAGCCCATCCCCGGCCGGACACACCTGGGCTCCCCCCGCAGCTCCTGACTGGCCACATGGACACCATCCATCTGCCCCTTTCCCCGGCACAGGATCAGGTGTGCTCGGAGTCTACAGAACATTTCCAAGCTAACCAAAATCAATGCCAGACAGGAACAGAAGCGTGCATAAATAAAATCAAAAGAAACAAAGAGGGCGTGGAATGATTTTCAATTTCCACAACTGCCAGTTGAAGGCTGCAGGTAAAAAGAAGCCTTTTCTTGATTGCATGTTAATAGAATAATTTTCCTAAGGAAGTTATTTTTACATGGGTTTTCTTTCAGATACATCTATTTATTTTATCAGCTGTTATAAAATAAAGTTAAGAGAAGCAGGAGTGATCCACCAGCTAGTATCAAAAATCAAGAGATCTTGCATTTGGACCTGCAATATTCTTCCTGCAATTCCATCAGCAAAATTTGCTGTCACAGTAGAACATCAAGAGGAATTCCATCCTGCACTTGTATTTTTATTTCCCAACTTCAGAGCAAGGGCTCACCGGACCAATGAGGCAAATACCAGTGCAAAGATCCACAGAAACAAAAGCACACAAATCATACTGGTCTTGTATGATTTCAAGCCATTGCTGTAGTGACAGTTCCACTTCCAATGAGTATTAGGTACATGTAGCTCATTCATCATGCAGCTTTTGAAAGAGATCATGGATTCAAATACAGATACACAACAAGTCTTTAGCATTATTGCACAGCCTGCACCAGAATTTTAAATTAATGAAGTCAACATCACTGGACTTAACATACTCCTTTATCCTGTCCTATAGAGAAACACTTCCCCCTTTTATAGAAGCTGTTTGAGAGGACAAAGTATAATTTTATCAGAATATCTTTTGGCTTATCCCTTCCTTCACTCAGTCCTCTTTTTTTTTTTTATTTCTAAGGACTTGTCACAGATCAAAAAACCCTCACTGTTTAAACTCCAGTATTTCATTACAGTTTCACAATCAAACACAGAAGACAAACACACAATCAATTTTATCAATTCATTACTCAGAAAATAAGTTATGCTGGAATGGTTATTTGTGTAGAAACAATGGTATACTGTTGAAACAATGTATATTCAGAAAGGCAAACATTTCCAAATTCAAGAGAGCTAATTACCTTTTGACTCTTTACAAAAATACTTTACAAAACAGTATTAAGCTATGCTGCATCAAACAAAAAATAACATAAGAAAAATACTACTTCACACATTAGAAATTCTGGGAACACTCACAAGCAACGTCCTTGCTTCCCATAAATGCTGGATATAAAAAAAAATAGCCACTAGACCTAATCTTTCATATTCTGCAACACGAATAGCCAGTGGCATTAAATACAAACCAGAAAATCACGAGACCACAGCAACCCCAAATTCAGACAGATGGTTCCCCTGCAGTAGCTAGGCTTTTTACTGGGACCAACACCTGATCTTCAAAGAACAGAAAATTCAAGAGTTATCAGGTACTGCACTCTGTGCTGCTGAACATGCAAGCATCAAGTTGTATTTTCTGGACACTGAGACTTATTATAATTTTCTCATGAAAAAAGTTGAATGTCTCGACATTTATCTTCAAGAATGTAGAGTTAAAAGTCAAGATTACCTCCATCTTATCAAAATCCAGCATGAGAAAGTGAATTTCCCAAGTAATTCTTACAACACCAATGATTGGATTCACATGGGCTGCTAATAGTAGCTAACAGACTGAGAGAATAATGTGTAAGGTATTCTTAAGATTATAATGAGAAAAATTTGTACAAAGACTTGTAGAATTAGGACAAAGTACAAAGAGATTCAAGCTGTATCACTAGCAGACATCCATCAATTCATAGAATCCAAAGTTAAAAAAAGACAAGTGGGATGATCTATTCTTGCATATCCTAAGACGTGCATATCGTAGGGCATTGCATTTCACATCATTAACCCCAGCACCGGGGCCCACAGCGTTTGATTAAAACTTCTCTTACAGCAAAGCAGCCAAGCTGAAGCTGCAGATGTCCGGAAATGGTGCAGCAGCTCTTCCTCCCAGTAACCCGTTCCCATATTTAACCAGATTTAGAATTGAATATTTTTACCTACTCTTGATTTGAATTCATCTCTTTCAGCCACTGGTTCCCATTTCCTTTAGCACCCAGTATTTGCTTTCTCTGAAGACTCTTAAACACCTACAGACATCCAATTTTCTCATAGACAAATGGAGGAGATGATGCTCTAAGTGACTGGAGACCAACCATTTGTTCCTACCCCAAGGATTGTGTGCCGACTTTCTGAACTTCACGCTCAACATCTCTCCTAAGACACGGATATCAGAAGGACAGCAACTATTTTAGAGCTGTCTTGCCAAGGTACACAGGCATATAAGCAAACAAAGCTTCTCTCCCAGCTCCCATTCCCATTTACACAAACAAGTATTGCATCACAGCTCTCCCCTAGCAGCCTGTGGCCAGCTGTGAGTCAAGAGGACCATCTCTGCTTTGCTCGACAGAGTCTTCTCCCACTGGAATATTTCTTTTTCTTAGGCAAGTTCATTTATTTATTTTAGGTCCTCTGCTTAAACAGGCAAAGCAATTCAGAGCTTTTTGCGTAAAGTGTTTACTAACTTCTTATCTCACATTCTGCCACTCTTTGTGTTACCTGGAAATGAAGCAGCAGTAATTAAGAAACATTATTCCAAGTAATTGACAAAGATATTGAACAGTGTTGAAAGTAGTTCTGATCCTTGTCAAATTCCTGTAACACCTCACAGTGATTCTCCACGAACGTGTGTCTGAAATAAGGCTGTTTAGCCAGAGCTGCATTTAGGGCACAGACTGCTGCAACATAAAAAGAACTTGCAGAAAGAAACAAGAAGGGCTTCAGATCAAACCCCAGAGAGCACTGTGCACTGAGCACACCCTGCCACAGCATGGACTTCTCTGTCAGAGAATGTGAAATGCTACAATTTCTACAAATTGTACAAATGCTACAAATGAGTTTACAGAAGTTCTTAAACCCAGGAATCACATCTGTCACCTAAAGGTGGAGAAGCACTGAGGTAAAGCAGGAATTAAAACAATCAGGAACTCCTAGCACAGCCACTAAGAGTCTTCTTGGTTCCCAGTTTTCTGGAGAAAATATGGATCGTCACCACAGATTGGTTATCTTAAAGGGTCAAGTGTTGAAGAGGAGGTATGAAATGGGTGACTAAAATAAGGAAAGGAGAACAACAGAAGGAATGTCTTGCTAAAGAGAGGAATGACCATATATAGCATGGCTTTTTTTAGCTGTAGTTGATGTGTTTGATGTCTGAGGACCTTTCATCAACTCTGTCATCAAGTGGTATTTCCCAAATGGAGGACTGGTGTTCTGAGATTGCCAGAAGTTATTTATTTGAGCTTTTGAAAGCATGACTGTTCCATTTATCCTTGCAGGGGCCATTACACCAAAGGGCATTTTGCAGTATTTGCCTTCAATGCTGACATGACTGGGCTGTTCCCTCTCTGCAGCTGCTCAGAACAAAGGAACCTTCCCATGCAGACCACCCATCCCCAGCTGGAGAGCTGGTGACAATTCTCTGACCTCAGAGACCGCAGGAGGTTTCCCCAGGCACAACAGTCACTGGGCTGACTTGTGTTCACACAACTTTGTAAAAATAAATATGGACTAACACCCCTACGTCCACAATACATACCTTTAAAAATATGCCTGCAGGCTTGACCTTTAATATCTTTCAAGATAGCGCCCAGAAACACCTAAAACCACACCTGTGTAGCCAATCCCAGTGTAATAGAGCAGTAATAATAATAGTAAAACCCAAAACAATTGACTGACACGTCAGTTCCTCAGATGGCCTAATCCACCAGCAAGAAATACAGCAGGTTATAATCCTGAGATGTATCAAAAAGATAAATCATTTCTGATGCCGTGAAAGTACAAGATGCAATGAAAGAGTGAACCTGAATCAACACCCTTCCTTCCTTGTTCTGGAAAATCATCTTCTGCTTCCTTTAACTACATACTGAGGAAAAAAAACCCACAGAACCACACAGAGGCGTATTGGATAAGAAAACGGGTACCCTAAACTGACCTGATTTTATGCCTCTTTAGCCTCTGCCCTGGGACACCACCAAGGATCACAGCAAGGCACACAGGCTTCCCTTCCTTCAAATTTCTGTTTGATGGCAGCTAAATTCGGCACGGAAATCACCAAAACCCAAAATGCTGTGCAAATAGCAAAGTAATTTTTTAGTACTCTAATAAAGGGTCTAGAGACTAGAAATCTGCTAACAGAGAAAGGTGCCAAGAAAAANTTCCCCCCCCCCCCCCCTTTAAACCTTTAGGAAGTTTGTGTAGAAGCTATGTAGGATTTAATCAGTTTGGATTTAACACTACAAAACCTTTCTTTTCTTTTCTCTGCACAAACCTATGACTGTCCTGCCTGCGTCCACAGACAGGCTGACACAAACCTGGGTGCAGTGAGGGCAGAGACCAAAAGGTGCTCTCAGTTCCATGACCCAGCTTCAGGGTGAGCAGGCAAATGCAGAAAGGAGAGCAGAGCTCCCTCAGCCTCTGCAGCACAAGGCAGAATGGCAGAACGAGGGGGGAAAGTTTGGGAGGAAGGACCTTCAGACCCACGACGCCTCCCCATGTGCTTTCCAGCCCTGCTGGCTCATTTTTAAGTGACCTTTTGCCATTTTCTCATAGACATGCTCTAAGTGCCTTTGCTATTTCTTTCTTCTCTCTTCAAGTCATTAGTTTTATGAACCAAGGCTGAAGTGCAAAATACTAAACCATCTCTTTGAGTGGAGAAGGATCTGATTGTTTGCTGAGCTTTCCAACCAGGCCAATGTTTCCCATGTTACATTTCAGTATGAACTATGCCTTGGTACAGAGACAGCTTTCCTAGCGTACGTGCTAAGAAAAGAGGAAAAACCCAGAATCCACTTGAGGACTTGCTTGTATTACACAATAGGTGAAAAAACACTTCTAAGATCTGAACTTACATTTCGACTGTACAAGAAAACCACGACACCACTGATTTATCTGCTTTTTCCCCAGATATCATTTTACAAGTTGCTTTCATACCAAGACTTTTAGTTAACCTAAATTAAAAATACATTTTAAGATTTACTTGCTAAAAACCCCAAACAAAATCAAAATGAAGGAGTCTGCATTTTTCTATTACTGAAACACACCATCACTCGCACCAAAGATTGTCCCACAACATATGCTTCTGTGAGAGGGAAAATGTTTTCTGGAAATTGGGAATATTATCCTGAAGGTTTCCAAAAGCTATATAAAAGTCATATAGATGAATAAAATTGAACTGTATTCCTTAATCCTAGAAATGTTAAAAGAAAACTTTTATTTAAAAAAAAATGCTTTGGTGACAGCATGACCTGAAAGGTCAGCATATAACTGAAGTTATATTCTGGACTTTTACAAAAAATTTATCGTGTGCTTTCCATAGAGCTCATAGATTTCATTTTAAATCCTTGAAGCCTGTTAAGTTCCTGAAGAAGACATGATTGTCTTGTTTTTGTCAACACACCCACCTACCCAATCAACCTTCAAAACATCAAAATTCACTTTACTCCCACTATCTCCTTGATGTAAATTATTCTCCTATTAATAATTCTCTTTTGTTATATTCAACCTTTCCTACCTCACACGAATTGCTCTCATGATAATACGACTGAGTTTGATCTAACTTCTTGAAAAAAGTCCTCATTGGGAAAAAAAAAAGACATTAGGAGCAATATTCTCGTCCCCCTTCAAACACTGGAAAATACCTTGCTGTCTGTGGTGAAATTCATCATTTCATCTGTAGGATTCAAAAGCGTCCCTGTGACTAATTCAACTGGGCTCACGCCACTGGAGAAACTGGCCATTACTTACAGGTATTTGCCAAATCACTTTATATTCCTGGCATTCCATCTGGAAGTGACTGAAGACTTGCTTGGCTCCGGAAGACGCCTCCCTCCCCAGGTCTTGACAATTCCCAGCATTCCCAAGGGGGCAATTCCTCACCATGGCCAGATAAGCCACGTTCCAAACCAGTGAACATAAACTGTGCCTTGGCGGAGAAGAGCCCCGAGACAGCCCCCAGTACTTGTCCATTAATCCCACATTATGTTGCCAGTGCAAAGCAAAATTTGTTCCATTTGTTTCATCTGATTTATTCTTTTCACCCTCACTCAAACGGGGAGCTTTATGCCATGAGGCTCTTTTGCCACTCGTCGAACACAAAATGTATTGCAAGAGTTAACCTGTCCCTATTACCTGCTGCAAACATCATGTTCCACACGTTTCACATGTTCCAGTGAAGAACTGGACTTATTTGCAGAAAAACTGAGGATGCTCCCAAAGCCAGATGCCTACAAGTTCTGCACTAGGTTGCAGACTTCTCAGTTTTGCAGTGAACTTCCTTTATTATACTCCATCCTTTCAGTGGTTTTCCAGTTTCACAGAAATACTGCTGAAGCAACCCATCCTTCTAAGACTTCCACTATCTGTTCAGCACCTGCAGCACAGTGGCCAGAGGCGTTGCTTACAGCAAGAGTTTCAACACCACCAAACCACATGGAAGTCCCACAGATGGAGAGAAAACTCTATGGATCTACAGAATAGAAGTTTCTGGCTGGTGTTAAACCAAAGTCAGATAAGATAAAGATAAAAGTTCCCTTCTGAAATCTATTAGAGATGCAGGAGTATCAAATACAGCCTTTTGTGTTTGCAGGGTTTTATTCTGACACTAATTTGAACAATCTGTTTATGGGATTGGGGTTTGTTTCTTTTTTTTCCTTCCCCCCTTCTCCCCCCCTTCCTGGCTACCTGAAGTCTCCCCAGGCACCTCTGAGTTTGCAGCAGCAATTCCCAGGAGACTGCTCTGACATGATAATAACATCCAGACTGCAGCTACCCTGCTGTGAAGTCCAGCCAGTGATTCTCTGGGGCTCCTCTGTGGTCTGGGGTATTTGGGTTTGTTTGGGTTTTCCTTAATCTTTTCTTTTTATTATTAAAGATTTTTTTTTATAATTTCTCTTTGTTACCATTAAAGATACCTTTTTTACCCAGGGAGTTCATTTGGGTTGTCAAGCAGAAAAGGATTATAAAATGCAAAGGCAGCCAATGAATTGTCCCTTTTCCTGCTTCTCCATCTTCCTAGACGCTTTTAGCTCAGATTTTTTTTGATCAGGCATATATACTGATGTATAACAGAATCATGAGCCAGAATCAAATCTCTGATGTGCCCAATAGGCACTGAATTACAGAAAGTGTCCCTGCAGCAGCTGGTGAGTTGGGCAGAATGGGTTTTTGTATCATCACTGCAATGTACTGTGCTGACTTTTCTAAAAACAACAACAACAGGAATTTTCAACTTTGGTCTGTGATCAGGTTTGAGCTCTTCTACTGCACCCCATATTTCTATGGGGTAACAGCAAGAGCTAACAAACACACTTCCTAACTTGTGTTTCATGTGAAAATCCAAAAGGCAGGCAAATTTATGAGTACTGCTGGGAGATACATGGCTGTCTTTGGGCAGTGAACACTGAGCGATGAATTATTTTAGCAGCACAGGTCAAACAATAGAACTGCGTGACAGCTGCACGCACACACAATAGCAAGGAGCACAGTTTAGCTGAAACTGAAAAATGTTGCCAAAAAACTCTGTCCAGCACGACAATGATTTTTTGGGGAAAGATTTGAGGGTGAAATTCCTATGTTGTTTAAAAACCTTTGTTTATTATACAGTCAAGACTTTGAAAAGATGGTATTTTCCTCCTCCACGCCTAAGTCTTCAATTTAAAAAAATACCAGTATGGAATAATACTCGTAGGATGTAAAGGGATGTTGCCACAACTGAAGTAGCATTGTACCTCAGACACTGCTTCACACCTAAAACCACTCGTTGAGCTGTAATCCCATGGGTAAACTTCAAGAAACCCCCTACATACGGATAAACTAAGGAATATTAGCAAGACTTTGATCCACATGCTTAGAACATGTTGACCATTGATGCTCTTATGATTTATGTTCTATTACTTTATAATATCTTTTAGAAAAAGTCAGGAAAATACCCCTGCCTTAGAAGAGAGCAGCCCAGAGTTCCCAGGAGAAAAAGACGAAAACAGGCAGAATGTTCCCCCAGAGAAGGGCAGTGGGTCCTGCTATCATAGAACAAGCTTAAATAACTTGAAAGCAGCTACAGAAAGAACACAAGTGACATGCTGCACAGGCGTGTAGGTACCTATTTTCTTTCTGGTGGCGTTAACTAAGGGCTGTATTAACTGAAGAACAAAGCTATGCGTTAGCTATTTATACACTTATGCAATCAATACTGAAATACACGAACATATAATTACATAATTATCACATTAGGAAGTCCATAATGAACGATTTAATCAAGTTAAAAAAGAATATCATAAATATGGCCAAACGGTAATGAAACTGCACCACATGAGTAAATATGACTGGGAAAAGGCAAGTATCCAGCAGAAACTGGTAGGGGACAACTAGTTTACACATCAAGATGCATCACAACTATAATATTTAAGAATCCTGAGGACATCTCTGTACTTCAAAGAATGAAAACAAATAAAAACCCAACCCACTGACGCAAGGACTTGAAATAAGCAATGATTACATGTAGATTAATGTCGTTAGCGTTTAGAGCCATAAAAATCACTATCTGCTTGTAAAGACAGATGCACGATAAGATGACAGATTTTGGAGAGATCTTTTCTGCTCCAAAGATTCATTTCGTGATTCTATATTCGGAAACGGCTCCATTCGTTTTGTTTGCTTGGACCTGGACTATCATCCTCAAGATTTTCAAACTATGTCTAGGCAGCTGAAAAATGAATAATTTATCGAGTTCCCTGTATTTGCATCTGGAGCCTTTACTCAGGGCTATATGGAGCTGGCATTGCAAAGGCTGAACAAAGCCGGCTCTCCCTGCTGCAGAGCGGTCCCCGAACGGCTGCAACGTCCTGGAGCCCACGGCGTCCCTGCCCCAGGACCGCCACAGCGCACGGCTGGCAAACGCCACACGGGCACACAAGTCACTGGGGCCCTCGCCCTGCAAACACCTCACAACAACTACAAGACCGGCGGATTTAGCCGAACTTCCTAAGTTCCGCTGAGCTACATCAGTAGGGCAGGTCACGGACGCCAAAGAGGCACGGCAACTCCAAGAGCTCTGGCACGCTTGTAGGAATAATGGCACGGGACTGGCAGCTGGGGGTGACTATGGAAACAACCACTGCAGGGTGAACAGCAGGAAGAGATGGTCACAGCGGAATGAAAGCAAGGGGGAGAGTTAAAGATCAATAGACAGAGCCTAGCGAGGCCAAAAGCCCTCCCCCCCTCTTTCTGCAGTATCTTGTGCTCTATTACCACTTGAGAAGCCCTCTCCCTTGTGCTGCCTTTGCTCCTGGCTGCTGTGCCAGCCACTGGAATTGTGTCCCAGTCCAAGGTGGTAACCAGCAGTAGTGTATTTATTAATAAAGCCATGAACTGTACCAAGCTTTCGCTGCCTGACAAAAAGGTTGCTACAAACACATTTCCATTATTCTTTAATTTCAGCGAAGAGAAGCAAAGAATTGGATGGGAGAAAAGGACATGTTAGGGAGTGGCAAGGCACAGTGTCTGGAGAACACAAACCAACAAAAATGCATAGTCTCCACTGTGGAAAAAAATATGGCTTAATAAATCATCATCTGAAGTTGCCATGGTAATAGTAAATGTCTAGTTCCCTATACTGTTTAACTCCATACATCCACTCCTGCAGGAGAGGAATGACACCCGTTTCTCCTCCGTACCAAAGACTGGAGATTCTTATTTAAAGATGAGGACAGAGTGTGCAGCTCGGCACAGGCAGGCTCACGACCTGCAGGGTACTTGAGGTGAAGGAACACTTTCTTTATGCAAGTCAGCTCCACGCCACACACCCGCTGTACTTTTTGCAGAACTCGCTTCCTGGTGCAGTTGCCTCCGAAGTGCAGCTTGCCAGATCACCAGCAAAGCAGCCCTTGCTTTCTAAAACTGGAAAACGCTCCGCGATTGACTGAGCAGTGCAGTCCCACACGGAATGCCGTGTAATAAATTATCATAGCTGTAGGTAAATATAGACACATAGATAGAACCCAAAAGAGCTTTCTATGTACCAACGACTTCTTGGAGGGAGGGGCTTAAGTAAAAAGAAAGAATCTGACAAGAAAAAGGATGGTGCGTGGGTCTCTCGCAGAATAAGGTCAGCTCCCACAGACTTCCTCAAGCAAGTTTCTTAATGTTCCCGTATCTCGGTTCCCCCATCTGTACAACAGTGTTAACATGTACTCTGCTTATCTAAGCTTATTAGCATGTCGAAAGTGATTTGTAATCTGAAAGTTCTGAGCCTATGAAAAAAGAAAACTTTTGTTTCAAAACTTCGCTGCCTCTAAGAGTCTGAAAAAAATAGCCTGGCTGGCAATTCCTGTGCCAAAAAGCACTGTCAGTGTTTGTAAAGTGGAGATGAAACATTTCCACATCACATAAAGAAGCAAATTGACTAGTCATACTTAAAGCACTATAATAAGATAAATGAGCAAAAAGACAGTCAAGAAAAACCAAAGCGACAGTGGCACTAGGAACAATCGCTGACTGGAGAAGTGCAGCTCAAAGGCAAGAGGAGAGACAAAGTCAGGTTCAGCTTTGCAGCAAAGGAACACGCCGGTGCTGAAATCGAGCAGATTTCAGTGTCTGGAAATCAGCTGGGTTTTCCTAAATATTCATTTAAAATGCTTGCTGTCCCACCTCGGATCGTGGTCACATCCATGGCACGTGACAGCAGTTTACATAAGGTCAGGCTTAATATCTTGCCTGGTTTCTTATAAGCGAGGTCCCTCAGACCACAGACCATGAAAACTCATTGCCAAAACCCAAGCCACAGTTTGTGAAATATAATCTGTGAATAAAGAATACTTGTTTTCATTAAAACAGGTCCTAGAAAGCAGTGCCAGCACAGTAACTGTAAGAGCAGGCAATTGGACTGCACTCTCCTTGCAGGCTCTTAAGCCTTTGCTACTGCAGTTTCACGTTAAATAAGATACGACATTAGCCTAGAACACAGCTCTTGTAAAACTGGGATTTTTCAAAAGGAGCGACCAGATCTGTTCCTACTGTCTGTTCTAGGACAGTGTCAACCACCAGTACTTTTCTCTCAGTCTTTACAGAAAGCCCCGTACCAGGCTACATATATGCAATGTATATAAAAGTAGTTCTTAGCTTAGAGCAATTCATCTCAACTCCACATTCTCTTCTTTAAAGGAATATACTATCTAAAAATTGGGATAGGATTTTTAACCAAACAAACTCACTTGAGTCTGAATCCTTTCTAAAATGAGTCTTTTCTTAACCTGTAAAAGATGAACTACTGTGAAAGACTTCTCAAAACAATGATACAACTTCACACATTGTAATCAGTCAAAATCATCACTTCATTACAGACTTCATCTCACAGGTAGAGGAACAGGTGTGCATCTGTTTGCAAGAAGTGCAGCAGCTGAATTTGACTTTCTCAGTGGATTATTTCAAACACCCATTTCCTCCTCTTTCTGCATGTATTTTGTGTTCCTGTGTCACAGAAGTAATGCCAAACCCTGAAAAAAACAGCAATGCACAGCTGTGAAAGGCTCCTTGGTGTCAAGGTGCACCTCACACACCCCGAGCTAAGAGCTCACAGTTCCAGGGTGCCTCCACTCCTCCCTGACTGAACTGCTGCATCCAGCCCGCAGCGCCTCGCAGTGCAAACCCAGACTCCAGATGGAAATAAAAATTCACAATGGGTTCAGGGCAAATATCCAACATACCAAGGTTACATCACAGTGGATGCAATTTGCAACTTCAATGGAAAGACAGTGAAAGGAATTGAAGTGATCCTTTGAGGAAAGTGTGATTTACAAGCTAATGCAAGACCAGCATTTTGTGTCCTCTGCACAAAGACATCCATGGCTTGACGTTAAATATGTAAAAGATTTGAGCTTGGGTAATTTCCTTGGAAGCTACCAATGCTATCTTTCTGCAAACACCCTGCTTTCACTCTCAAAGAGGCCAACATATCAAAATATTGCCAAACTGCAGCGCTCACAGGTCAAATAATTCACTGAATTAAAAAGAAAAAGAGGACACCACTCCTTACCTGAGAAAACCTTATGCCAAAAATGGACACAAAGCACAGCCTCTAAGTATGTAACAGAAGAGGTAAAAAATAGTGAAAACCCATAATGAACGTCCAAGTTAAAATCCAAGGAGATTTTGATCCCTAGTACTCTCTCTTTTCTTCCCTCTCAAGGGACACAGGACTCATGAGGTCTGCTAGGCACTTTCTGCACAACGTCAAACAAAGCAGACAGTATCAGAACGCGTGGATACTAAGCAGGCTTGGAGAAAAATATACTGAAAATTATTTTGTCTCTTCTGAGCAAGAACACTGCCAGTGTCTTCAAAAACAACCACAAGCTTATTTCTATGTAGTTACATTTACCTCAAGTTCAAGAAATTCCTAAAACATACGGTATTTTTAAGATGACAAACGTTTCTCAATAATCTGGCTCTTCTGCGTGCATCTCAGTTTTTCTGGAATGAAGGTTAAACTTGACGCCACAACATAAAGCAGTTACCATTTGCTGCTTCTCTTAGCCATTCTGTGGACAAAAGACAAAACTGCGCACCCATTCTAGGTCCTGGCAGGCAATACTGAAACGCCAGTCATTCTGCACACTCCATGCCAGGGAGGGGAGCTCCCCAAAAGGGGCAGCAGGAGCATCTCCACCCCAGCCAGGAACCCCCAGCTCTGACACTCCCCCATTTCCACCCTTGGCATGGCATCGTGTGTGAGACTCGACGGACACACGTGGCACTGCCAGCACTCCTCTTCACTGTGCCCAACAGCCAGGACACGCCAAGGCTGGCCAGAGATCAGGGCACAGCCTTGCAAAGGACAAGAATTCACAGAGGAACTCTGGACAAAAAGCGCTGAAGAGGTTAACAGAAAAAAACTGTATTAATAAAACATGAAGTTATTTAAAATAGTTCAAGTGTAGCAGAACTCACTTTCAGTTATGCCAGACTGGATGATGAAGTTTGTGTGATTAATTCCATTCTCTTCCTTTTCATCTCAGAAAACTGTCAGCTCTGTTGTAGCAACAACATACTGTTACAGTGGGATCGTGAATAGCTCTTGGATAGCAAACAAAAAATATTAAGTGAGCTTTGCCAATTACCTACCACAGGTTTTGCTCACTTAAGCTGCCGTATTCCCTTAAAATTCTGTTGTCAGTATATTTAACCTTTTAAAAGTAATAGGTACCACTTAAAAGCAATTGCTACCTTAATTGTGAATTGGGGTCGTAAATCCATTCTTTAAGAAGCATTTTTATAATCTGCCGAATTCTTCTGAATGTGCCTTCTTTAATTCCCTTGCAGGCAACTTCTGCTATAATGAAATTTTTCATTTGCAAATTAGATTTGCTTGTAGCTAGAAACAAAAAGCCATCATCAGAGAGCCAGTAAAAGGAATGCATCCTTACCTAGTAGAAACAATTAGTTGCAGTGACTGCAGTTGTAAAAGCTGCCTCTTTTCTTCTTTCTCCTCCAGCTCTATGATCTGAAGCAGGACTCAGAAACATTGGCACAACAGGAAATTGTGTGTTTCTATACACAATAAAATAAATGCAGAGCTGTGCCTCTTTACAGCATCTTAAAAACTGGACTGTAGTAGGCAGGATCCATTTGTTAAATGCCATTTCTACATATGTGTACATATACTATGCATGCATATTCATGTTACAGTAGAGAAAGGAAAAGTTAATTATTAATGCAGAACTAGCACTCAGCAAGGGACTGAAGCAGAGGTTCACATAATAAATACCCTGCTTAAAGGCAACAGTAATCAGCCTGACAAATGTCACAAACTTCACAGCGTACTCAACTTGGTTTGGTATGTCTTATTGACAACAGAGAACTCAAATAAAAACAGCAGCCAACCCCACCCATAGCCCACTGTCTCAAGCAGAAGTGACTCATGGTCACTTCCATCTGACCTCCAAAAAATCCGCCAACAGCAAACAGGCATAAAACCATTAACCAACCAACCCAAAGCTACTCAAGAAGTTTGTCCAAGAGTTAAGTACTGAAAAAGCATCTTCTAAGAATTATACCAGTCTTCCAGCCTTGTACCTTGACACACATAAACCTGGGCTAACCTCAGAACACTGGGTACGGTTTAGTCTTGAACCTATGTTTTCCCTGATACACATTTTGTTTTAACTTGTAAGACTTAATACTTCCTTGAGACCAAAATAATCCCAGGACTATACAATCCAGTTGTTATTTCAGTAACTAAACCCTGACCAAGAGTTGAGTATTGTATTTTTAGGTTCCCTGCAAGAAGCATTGTTCATTTTCATCCTTTCAGTGGGTGATCTTTATCTCTGGCAGCCTTTGGGATCTTTTCTTCCTGTTCAAACACCAAGGACACTCTTATTATTCTTCACTCTAATGAATCCTGTAGCCTTCGGAGTGGGCCACAACTCATTTGGGGAAATTAGTGAAAGGGAATAGCTACCAGATGACAATGAGGAGACCTGAGAATGATCCCATTTTCAGGCATGAAAAGGAAGTAGCTGGAAACATACCTGCCATTAGGCACAGCAGGAGCTGGAAGCTTTGAAACTAACATTGCATAAAGAGAAAGTTCTGCTTTTGGAAAAGTGGAAGATTTTATCTGGATACGTAAATCTGTCAATCGCCACATGTCGTATTTCTCTTTGCAGCAGAGAGGTTTGCAAGGGCTTTATTTTTTTCTGTCAACCATTTCAAACACAAAATTCTGTTCTTTTTTCCAGTCAGCCCCGCACATCAAGCTCAGGAACACTTGCTGAAAAGCTCTTCCGGCCTTTTATCCTAAGCCCTGTAGAAACCAATTTGAGAGCCATAAACCAGGTTATGTGCAAAACGCTGATGAAACCATCACTTGGGGCTTTGCGTCGCAACACTTTGAAAAACGGAAGATCTAGAACTCTCTAAGTCTTCTCCCCTTCCTGCAAGGAGGTTTTGCCGGTGTTCACAGACCACTGGAACAGAGCAGCCAGCAAAAGGTACCAGCAGAGTTTGCCAGATTCTATCAGACCACAGTGCCACAAGGTCTGTAACCTGCCCAGAGCCACCCACAGTGCCCGGTGAGTGGGGGAAATCCACCCGGTGTTTCTCTGGCTTCAGGCCAGGCACACCAAGCTTCATCCTGGAGCAGCAGGGAAACAGGCTGAGAGTCTCTGAGCTTTGTCCACCTCCACCTCTTGGTGAGCAGGTTGTACACGAAGCCGGAATGAACTCACGCTCCCCCAGCTGCAGCCGGTTGCAGCCCCTGGTGCTCCTGCACCGCACCGGCCTGCGCCCCTGACGTGTCTGAGCACCATCACCAACCTGCGCCCACTGATGAGGATCCGAGGCAGCCTGCTGCATCTACATTCAGTCCTGCAGCGAAGGAAGGACACGTTGACAGCCATGAATCTGCAAAGTCAAGGCTGCTTCTAGGCAAACATGCTGACCGAGCTGGCTGATGTGTACCAGTCAGTTGAGAAGGAATCAAAAATGCTGAAGTCAAGCCCAATACCACACTTCTGCTTTTTCTCATATCTGATAGACTGGATTTCAAGGTAAAATAGATTGTCTTAAAGAGGGTGAGTTAGGAACCTGCTGGTAGTACAAAGTATGCAGTCAAGTTTTCCTGTTTACATAACATTTATTCCTACTTTAGCATGAAATCTGGAGAAACAAAAAAAAGCAAACCTGTAAAACCAAACATCCTCGGATTCCTTATTTTTGGTGAAGCTCACTGTTGTCCCGAAGATCCCAGGAAGACAAAGATTTGAACCTCAGGCTGAACAACCTGCCCATTACCAGCTCTGAAAAAGTCTTGGTGTCATTTGGTCTCATTTGCCTTGGTGTCAATTCCTGCAACAACTTGTGGCAAGGTCTTCAGAGCTCTTCCACAGCCTTTCATCCAGAATGGAGCACTCTCCCAAACCCTGGCTAGCTGGGAAGGTGCAGGAAGCCACGGCAACTCCTTACAAATGGTAGAAAACCTGAGGTCTCCTGTTCTGCACATCTCACAGCTCCTCATCAAAAAGAAGAGTCAGTCCTGCCTCAGGCTGTGCACTGGGCATTGCACCCTTCTGCAGCACCAATGCCACTGCACGGCCCCAGCTCCCCAGATCACCTCCTCTATTTGCCTTGGTGTCACTTGCCCTTTTTCTTGATGACTATCATTCCTGTGCAATAAACACCAAGATCTCTGTAGAAGTACTCTGGTTTTCTTTTTCTTTCTGCCTTACCACAGTTATACTCCTCTCCATATGCTGGTAACACACATGGATGCAGCTCTTCCAGATAGTAGACAGAAAAGGGAAAAAAAACCAACCAACCAAAAGAAAAAGGTGAAGGCGGAGAAAAGGGACTGGCAATACAAGCTACAGAACAGAAGATGGCCTGACCTGCTGCCAAAGGTAAAAGAAATGGAATCAGGTGTGAGTTACAGACCAAGCAGGCAGCTATATTTACAGCTCAAACTGTGATTCCATTTCAGCTGCTCAGACCTCTGCTGATGAAAAAAAAAAAAAAAAAAAAAAAAATAAAATAAAGGTGTGTTAAGGACAACCTTGGGGTAAAAAATACAGAAAACCTACTCCCAGAGAGTGCTGGAACTTCACACAAATCGACCAAAATTTAAGCACCCCAAAACCAGAAGTAAAGCTCACCCTCTGTGGACCTTTACAATTCTAGCCTCACCCCTAGCACTGAATAGGTCCAGTCTCCAGAACCTGACACGGCCCCATCCTACAACTATAGAAAAATTGACACCTCCTCCCATCTGCCCTTCAAAGTACTGCAGTACACTGGCACAGCGAAGTGAGAACAAGGAGGTGACACTTCTTGCCCTCTCACAGCATGTACCCTTGTACCCTGAAGGAGCAGAAGGAAGCCCCACTGTCATGTGAGTGTAGGAGGCAAAGAAGAGAGGTTCAAGAAGCAGGCCAAGGCTGGAGGGATGTCCTGACTGCAGAGATGGTCCAAGGTGGCAGCACGCAGAGTAGAAAAGAACACTCCTCTTGCATCTAACAAGGTTACAACTCCAATTTTCAGCAAACCCGGTAAAACAATGCCTCTAGGAGCAAAAGGTAACTCGCTGTGTTTCCTCCTCCTGCCACTGCTGGGCCAAGGCTGCTGCAGCTCCTCCATACCCCCAGGCAGCAGCCAGCTCCAGCACAGACCTGAGCCCTGCCAGGGCCCTAAGCCTAAGTCAGCACAGTCTACAAAAGCTATCCTGTCACGTGCTTGTACATGCTTGAAAACAGTTAAGTTCATGATTTTTCTGGATTTTAAAGGAACAGAGTAAGATCAAAGTATTCAAATACTTTGATCATGAAAGTAAGAAACAATACCTTAAAAGGAAGGGAAAGGACAAAGGTGCATCTATTCTGGCATTTTTAACTATAATGCACAGCATTCTGCAAATTTTAACATATATCAGAATATATCTCAGAGACAACAGCTTCCATAGTTGATTGTACCTTACCACAGTCTGACAATGTTTTTATATTCAAAGGGCCCCAACAACTGTGATACCTGAAATGGTAAAGGCCATCTGGGCTGCTCGAGCTGGACACCAGAAAAAACAGGGCCAAAACAGAATGCAGGAATGCAGCCCTGGTATTGTTTACAGGTCAGACCAAAGCAACAAGCTACTCCTGCTATGTTACAGGGGCAAAAACCCCAAACCTCTGAAGCACTTAGAGGAAACTCCAGAGGAGGGCTGAGCAAAATCTTTGAAACTGGCCATCCATTTCAGACACAACCAAACTAAGCCTTCTCTATTCTTCCACTAATTCTTTAAAGAGCATTCAAGTCATCTTCCCATTTTCCATTCTTACTTCAAGCTGATGACTTCCCTGTATTTTATTCTACTTTTTAAAAGCCTCTTCTAAGCAATTATTTTGCCTAACAATTTTTTTATTGCTGGCATGAAATATCTTCAGATTTCCCCCTGGGGGGCTGTCCCTCCTGCCTCTATAACCGATTTCTTAGAATCCAGGGGTTCCATAATTAATCTGAGAGATACTTTCTGTAAGGGATGTATGACATTTAGAGTTACAGTAACACCGCCTTTGGTTATGTTTTGGCTTTGTTTAAATTTTTAATACTGAACTTTACTTCAATCTAAGAAGAACTATGTGAAGTGACTGTTAAATGTCCTTTATTTTTCTCCGTCTTGAAGACATTTGTTGTTGTTGCTGTAAACAATTTGCACACTTCCTGAAGACTCCTGCGAGTGATTCTGCACAAGCACAAACTAATAGGTACTGGATATTAAGTAGGACATTCCAATTCCTACCACATTCATTGACTCTTGGCTCCAGCCGCTCTGGAAACCTGTGTCCCAGAAAGTTGGCACACAAAGAAAGCGGCCTATGAACAGTGCAACTCTGGGTCATTTGCATGCGGGAAGCGATGAAATCCCTTTCCCTTAAACATGCTCAATTTGCCTTGCAACCACCCTAAAACACCCCTTTGCAAATGTGGTATGTTTCATTAATCTAGAAAAGATGCAACATCAATCTCCTTTACATCTTAAATTTGATAGAAAGGGTTATTTTTCCGGCTTCTCCCCTCAATTAAACAATATGCTGATCCTTTTCTTTTTATTAAAGTTAATTTCTTCTTAGGAATAGTAAGGAATCGTGCTTGTTAAGTCACATCATTGAATGAACGCATCTCAGGCTTTCTATCTGCCCTACCTCTTATTTCAAAACCCATACCTGCTTCTCATGACTCACAAAAAAAGAAAAAAAACAAGCAGACCTCCTGTTCCCCAGTCAGATTGAAGATTGTTATTCTTTACAGGTCTCTCATTCAGGCAACTAGGAAAATTAGCTAAATCACACAGTTTTGGATTTTTAGTGGGTTTTGGTTTTTACTAAGTCTCCAAGTCAGTAAGTTCTGTCAGTTTCTTTCAAACATAAAATCCTGACAAGTGTTTAACTTCAGCTCTTACTCTGTCTTTAATTTTCCTAAATACCTTATAATGAAGGTGTCCCCCTCCACTTCTAAAAGTTCCCCCTAAACAACAATGCTTAATTACAGAGATGATAACCCTGATCCAAGGGGATACCTAAAGATCGACAGCTCATCTCTCTTTTCTTAGTAATTTTCTAAAAAAACAAACAAACAAACAAAAAAAAAAAAAAAAAAACCAAACCCCTCACCATTCCTGTAACTTGAAAAGGTGGCAAGACTTAAGACATTAAGCCAGGCAATGTATTTACCACCTGCCTAATCAGCACGTTCTTGCAGCCTGGGTATGTGGCAGAGCACAGCCTGCTGTCACACCCCTCACCCAGCTTCTGCTGCATCCCAACACCAGCCACCGGCTCAAACACCAAGGTGCACAAAAACCGAGCGGCTTAGAGCTCCCACAGAGGCTCCTCTGTCTGGTCCCCATGAGGAAAATGCTTTATTCTGCTCCTGGGAACCAAAATCCAATAAAAAAGGGCATGGGTACTCTAAGTATAACTACAATATGTCTTTCTCTCCACTGAATTAAATGGGATTTTGCCTCATTAATCAAGCCAAAATGTTTTATCTAATGAAAACAAGACCACTGCTCACACTAATCACTGTACCTTTGTATTTTCTCTCTTCAGAGATCTTCACATAAAAACCAAACACAGTGAAGTAAACCCAAAAATTCAGTGAGGTTTAAAATTAAACCACAGACAGGTGCTGAATTATTTCTCTACAAAGAATTAGATTTTTAGAAGCCATTGTACGCAGTTCAGTTCAAGAAGAAAGAACGTCTGCTTTATGACACGTACAAAGGTCCTGGCACTGCAAAGTGTGCGCTGGGCATTTTGCACAATTCAGCAGGGCTGAGGGGCACGATATGCTGGGGGATTTCACCTCATCTGTTACCAAGTGAAGCCTGTACAAAGGATACAATTTCAACTCTGTGCCTTCAATATTTCACCATTATGAGAAAAAAGGAAACCAAAACAAGAGTATGATTTTCAGTATACACACCTGCTGTAAAGCAGCAAAGAAATGCATGGCCTATTTCACTTGCCAAAGTAGGATAATGCCTTGTGATAAAATTATTAACAAAGGAAAGCAGACATTTCCACAATCCACTGAAGATATTATTTTCATTTTCTTTTTTTTTTAATTCTTTCTCATATTCCCTCTCAAAATTTAAATTTGGGATGTTTGACAAAGTATATAATGATATTTTTCTTTTTCCTTAACATATGATTTGTAATTTATGCAGGCTATCATAATGTGAATAATGAAATGATGCTTTACAGCAGAGTTTTATTCCTATGGGTTATGAAAAGAAGAGCATTGGCACTGTCCTGTCATTGCAAATGGTCCTGGATTTCTGATGTCTCACTTCAATTGATGTTAATGAGAAAAAGAATACTCAGGCAAAATCTGCTGTTGGCACAGCATACAAGAAAAAAGCCTCATAGAATCCCAAAAGGGGGAGGGTAGAAGCAGGCAAATCTCTAATGCATAAAGTAATAGAGTTTCAAAAGATCTTTACAAGCTGTTAAGTAGCAGTTGGCAAAGAGAAAAAAAAAATTAAAATTACCTAAATGGCCACACAAGATTTGGGCAGGACCTAGACCTTAACTAGTATTTCCCCTTTCCCACAATCTGTATACGCCTGCACTATGGATTTCAGCTGAACAAAACCAAACTTAAAAAAAAAAAAA